>PVIH01022760.1:0-26412 GCA_004025045.1 Sigmodon hispidus | reverse complement strand
TTTTTTTTTTTTTTTTTTTTTTTTTTTTTTTTTTTTTTTTTTTTTTTTTTTTTTTTTTTTTTTTTTTTTTTTTTTTTTTTTTTTTTTTTTTTTTTTTTTTTTTTTTTTTTTTTTTTTTTTTTTTTTTTTTTTTTTTTTTTTTTTTTTTTTTTTTTTTTTTTTTTTTTTTTTTTTTTTTTTTTTTTTTTTTAGAGTCAACATTTTCTTTAACTGAGATATGCATTTCTTTTTTTATATTTTTTATTCCTGAGATTTTCTTCCATTTCTTGTATTCTATTGGTAAGGCTTGCCTCTGTGGGTCCTCTTAAAGTTTCTGAATTTTTCATTTCCAAATCTTCCCCCTTTTGGATTGGGTTTTGTTATATTTTTGATTTTACGTTCACTTTTAGGTCTTAAAATGTCTTAATTTTCTTTTGCTGTTTTTGTTTCCATAGATTTCTTTTAGGGATTTATTCCTTTCATCTTTAAGACCTCATGTCATGTTTATAAAGAATGTTTTATGCCCTCTGTGCTTCAGATATGCTGAATTTCTCAGGGCCTCCTAGGTGTTGCTAGGTTCTAGCGAGACACATTGTCTTTGCTGTTACTGATTGTGTATTTATGCTGGCATCAAGGCATCTGTGTTTGAGAAGATTGTAATTCTAGGTGCTGATATCTGATCTTGTCCTGGTTTTGGTATTTTTTTTCTCCTTGGTTTCTATTGCCCTCTCTGATTCTTAGGAGAATGTGATGTCCTGGTAGGAAATTCTTCTAGGATCAAGATAGCTAGCTGTGGGCACAGGAGCTTCCAGGTAAAAACATGTTCCCAGATATTGGGAGCTGACACTCAGGGATGGGCAGGGAGGAGGGATAGGGAGATGGACAGGAGGGAGGAGAGCAGACTGCTCCACAAGGGTCTGTTTAGTGCCCTGGGAATGGGGGCAGAGTGTGAGGAAGGTCTACAACAAGTAGTCTGTTACAGAGCTGGGGGTGAGATTGGGGCATTGAATTGAAGGAGCAGAGAGAGGGTGAAGATCTGAAGCTCGGTTATCTGCTTAGCTGGCCTACTTGCTTCTTTGTCAAGCTTGGCTGGCAGTTTCCCAGAGAGCCTGCTGGAGTTGGGATAATGAGTGGGGAGGAAGGTTTAAGAAAAATATCTATGTGGTTGACTGGAGATTAGGGCAGAGAAGAAGGGAGCTAAGCAAGGAGAGAGCGGGGTACACTTAAGATCCAGAGTCATTTGCCTGCTTTCCTGGCAGCAGTGAGTGGCCTGCGGGATCCACTGGAATGCCCTCTGGACTTGGTGACTGGGGTGAAGTAATAAATGGGGGAGGGAAGTTTGAAGAGGAAAATCCTTGTAATCTACAGGAGATCCAGCAGAGGAAAAAGAGAGCTGCAGCAGGTGTTCTGTTGCAAAGCTGAGGGTGAGACCCTGTGATTGGACTTAGAGGAGCTAAGGGAAAGATGAAAATCTACAGTTACCTTACCTGCTTTCCTCATGGCACAATTTTTATAAACAAGGGACACAGAAAGCCAAAGGCAGAAAAGGTAAGCAAGAGCTGATGATGTGGAATGCTGGGCTACCAAGTTTAGACTTTTTCTCTTAGGCTTCTCAAGCAGTATTGAAGGATTTAAGTGAGTCAGTGATATGAGAGTGGGTCTCAGCCAGATCGTCCTCACACTCAAATGCACAGCACTGGGTTTCTCCCAGCTCAGTTTCCTCCCACATGACAAATGAGGTTTGATTATCTTATAAAGCTTACCCAGCTTACTTTTATTTGGCAATAGGATTGATTCTAAGAGACAGAAGATTCATGCTTTCCATTTATTTTATGTAACTTAAATATATATCCTTTAAGATGCAGCTCAGGCATTGCTTTCCCTAAGATTCCTTGCTGGGCCCTCAGTGATGCATATGAGCCACTATAAAGAGTTATTCCTATTGGGTTTTTTTTTTTCCTCAGAGAGAACTGATTCCATTATATTATGATAATGAATAACATTTACATGTCGCCAAATCTTAATGTGGGGATTCCTGTTCCATGGAATAAGCACATAACAAGAGTCTTAATAGGCATACCTTGTTGATGTTCTGAAGCCAACATAAACAAGCCTAGTCATCAATCAGTAGTAAGTGGACTAATAAACTGAATAGACAGCTCTCAAGAGAAATACAAGTGGAAGCTTGAACAATGGTTTAGTGGTTAAGAGCTCAAACTGCCCTTGTAGAAGATGGGAATTTGGTTCCCAGCACCTTGGTTGGCAGCTCTAAACTGCCTATAGCTGCGGGGGTCCATTGCCTTCTTCTGGTTTCTGTTGGCAACTGCACTCACATACATACCACCTCACATAAGACACATATACAAGTACAGATTTAAAAATAAAATAACAAATATTTAAATATCTATACAAGGGGCCAATAAATACTTGAAAAAAGGTATAACACTTCTATCCATTAGGGAAATGCAAATTAAAACTGCTTTAAAATTTCATCTCTCCTTAGTCAGAATGACTATCATTAAAAACAAATCAAGCCAGCAACAACAAAATGCTAGTAAGGATATGAGGGGGAAATAGCCCTTGTTTATTTACTGGATGAAATGAATTCATTATATAATTAAATCTGTATAGAAGTTTCTCTTTTTAAAACTGAAAATGGAGGCTATAGAGATGGCTCAGTAATTAAAGAATGCTTGATGCTTTTCCAGAGGACCACAGGTCAGTTCCCAACTCCTATGTCAAATGGTCTATAACTCAGTGATGCCTTAGACCAGACTTCCCTGCACATGCACACATGTGTCATACACATGCATACTCATAAATAAATAATAAAATAACTCCTTTTAAAAAAAAAACCCTGAAAATAGAAATACCATATGGCCCAGGTATGTTTGGGGATGTATCCAAATGTTTCTGGTTAACTTTCTACAGGGATAGTTGTATATTGATTTGTTGCTGGTTATTCACAATAGCCAGGAAGTAGAATCAAACTAGATGTCTTTCAACAGATGAATGGATAGAGATTATATGCTCCATACACACAATGGAATTGTATTCAACTCTAAAGAAAAATGCAATCGTGGCATTTGTAGGAAAATGGATGCAACTTAAAACAACCCAAATTTAGAAAGACAAATACTGCATGTTTTCTCTCCCTTTTAAAACCTTAAAACTCTGAGAGTATAACAGAGAAAGAGTTAGGAAACTAGAAAGGGGATCATGAGAGGAGAGGAATCCGTCTCAAGGGAAATGGGATACAGAAGTTGGTCTATATGGAAGAAGAAAGGCATCTAGCTGGAGATAAAGTGAGAGAAGGGCCAGGGACCTGGGAAGGGAAAGTAATGAGTGTAATGACATGTACATATGAAAATGTCACGATAAACTAACTATAAAACTAATTTTAAAAGTCTGTGCCATTTTAAAGTGTCACTCTAAATAAATGAAGAGAACACTGCAAGCCCAGTGGAATTGCCTTCATCCAAATAATCATCGCAGTCTTTTGTACTTTTTAGCATTTATTTTTGTTAGTTTCCTATAGATAAAATTCTGTCTGCTAGGGAACTAATAAGCTAAATAAAATACGCTATCACAGTGCAGAAAAACACATGAAAAAAAAAACTGGCATTGGGTAAGAAAGCCTCAGAATAAAGAAATCTTTCCATAGTTTTGTTTTATAGACAAGAAAATCATATATATGTATTACAGTAACATTTTTTTCTTGTGCTATTTGACTATGTGACACTTGATAGCTCTGTCTATTCCTATGGAAACCAAGTTAGTAGATGGAGCCAAGGCTTGGAGGAGGCATTGGGGAGAAATATTAGGAGAGTTCAGCCATGAAGCAGCTAAAGATGTTACTTTTCCTTCAGTCAAATCCTCTTTGAGAGCCAGGATCTACTTCAATCCGGAGAGATGTTCTTGGCTGATGTATGGTCTGGCTGCTCTGCCAGATGGATGAGCATCTTAAACTTGGAAAATAGCAAATAAAGCTCAGAATCTGCCTTTGAAGCATCCTTCTTAGCTTTTGCTTAGAATTGTCAAATAACTTTTTTAAATGTCTCTAAAGATTTGCTCAAGATGGCAGGCTAGTGATACACTTACAATCACAAGCAGTTAGAAAGCTTTTTCATGGGGGCTGGAGAGATGGCTCAGTGGTTAAGAGCACCGTCTGCTCTTCCAGAGGACCCGGGTTTGATTCCCAGCACCCACATGGCAGCTAACAACTGTCTGTAGTTCCAGTTCCAGGCAAACACCAAGGCAAATAAATAAAGTTTGTTAAAAAAAAAAAAAAAGAAAAGAAAGCTTTTTCATAAAGTACAGTATTTGAACTTGACCATCAGAAGTTTAAAGAAGGAGAGACTATGTCTACCACTGGGAAAAACAATGTAGATTCAATTTCATTTCTTAGAACTCAGTGAACTTGTATCTCTCAGTAACTTGATTTTTATAACTATTTGCCTTCCTGTCCTATAAAAATTTACTCTAAAGACCAAGAAACTAAAATACAAGGAGACACTTAAATCAGCTGAGACAGGAGGATGGTTCAAGGACAGAGACATTTATAGTCTGTTTTGTGTGTTGGTGGTAATCTCCTGGTCTAGCTTAAAAACATAAATGGTTCATTATACAGAACCATTTATGTATACACTGCAATTATGTTTTATTTCAAGTAAGATATAATTTCATATTTCTATTTTATGTACTTTAAAAATAATAATTGAATACTAGAAAAATAAATTTTATGCTCCTTATCATATCATTCTCAACAGTCTACCTATTTAGCCATATCTTTAACTACATATTCTGTATTCCATACTACAATAATATTGAATTGTAAGGAGGATCTCAGATTTGATTTTGCCCCATTTGCTAGTTAACAATTGGTGTCTTACTATTGCATGGATATTTAAAATAAACATTAGACTCCAGAGCATAGACAAAGGAGTTTATCATTCACAACACATCAAAAAGCCTGAGCTTCCATATTTACAATGGTTTTCTTTGTCCCTAAGAAACTTGGGAGAGTTGGAGAGCAAGATGGATGTTGTGTACACTGAGCCTTAGTAGTCCTCCGTTTTGTTTTACCCAGTAAAAAGGCATGACCTCATCTCTCCAACTGCTTATTGCAAACATGCCCTTGGGAAGTTGCCTAGGTAAAGAGTGGCCAACACTCCTATGTCTGACCAGGCCAACTGTGAATACGTACTATAGGAGGTAGTAGATGTTACTTCAGACATCTAGAATATAAATCCAAGGCCAGTTTATCATTTATCGTGACCCAGGCAACTGTACTTAATGGTTAACTTGGCACCACAGCCCCCAAACCCAATGAAGGATTCTACCCTAGCTTATTCTGTTCTATATACAAAGGTGTAAGAGGTACAATCAGTATCTCAAGGCACTTACAGCCACAGTTGGCACATATAACATACCTTAAGGCTTCTTATGCACCAGGAGGATCATATGGATTTGTATTCATTAGATTAAAAGGGGGTGTGCCTATCCCTGTGCTTCTGTGCATGCAAATGGATCCATGTTGCTGGGTATTGCTGAGGACTTCCCACTGATGACATCATAGCAGAATAGGAACTACTAACATTGGTAGAAATGTTTCTTTGTATATGAGTAGGGGTAGCAAACTGCCAAGTAGGTAAATATAGTCTCCACTTCTATGTGACTAATGTACAAGCATCTTCATTTTGTAAGAGTCCAGTACTGGATCCAAAAGATAGAGTGCTAGTTGATCCCCTGTCCCTGCATCTTACAGAGTCTGAGTCTCCTTCCCAAGCCCCAAAGTTGCCTTTCCACTTTGGTCACAAAGATAATGAGTCTTGTCTTTTTTCTAAAAATGTTGCACACTTATTTATAAGTCCCACAGCACAGCCAACTCCTGGAAGTTATCCCTTACCTTTGTGGTAGGTCAGAAGATGTCTTGAAGAGTTGGTTTTCTCCCAGTATGTGAGTTCCAGGGATTGAATTCAGGTCACCAGACTTGAAAGCAAGTGCCTTTACCCACTAAGCCATCTCCACAAACCATGAGTCCCGTCTTAATAGATATACCTTCACCCTCTTTCTAACTACTCTCCTGTACTTTCCATCTGGAAGGATGTGTCTCTGTTGAACACATTTACAGTGGTAATTTGGGCTACTATGGAAGAATAAGTGTACAACACATTCAGTCCTGTGAATTTTTTTAAAAATCTAGAACTGGGCTGGAGAGATGGCTCAGCCATTAAAGGCTAGACTCACAACCAAAAATAAAAATCTAGAATCATATCACTGGAACAGATTAATCAAGATTAATAAACCAGAATACATTTTGAATCTCTAATACCCTTTTTGGCCAAGTTACTGCTAAAGGACATATCAGCCAAAACCAGCCTGAAATGGCTTTGAGGGAGAAGAAAATATCTTAATTGGTAATGAACAGGATAAAATGATAGGTTTTATTTAAATAGGCATAAATAATACCCAACCACATTTGTTATCATCATCATCCATAAGAAAGGAACTCTCTAGAGGAAGGCACATTCAGTAGTCATATTTGGGTTCTAGGCCAAGAGCAAGCAAGAGATAATAGTAGAAGTTGATTTTCAAGTGTCACAACTCTCAATAATCCCAGATAGCTGATGATTGTGAGGGAAAAGGAAGTGTCAATCAAATGCCCCCTAACTGTTGGGCCATTACTAGATGGTCTTTCTGAAGAATGGTATACCACCGTCAGACCACAGGTGGTCTCTAGACTGAAACAGTGTAGAATTGAGGACTTCTTGTGGTTAAAGTAGGACAAGTTACTAAAAACAGTAGCATTGTGATCTGAGATGTGTCTACAGTGGTAAGATGGAAGGAAGGTGGGTCCAGAAGAGATTCTCATAAATGCTTGCCAAGAATGGGTAGATGCAGTGCTCCATTAACTTGACCTTTTTCACCATGAAAAAAAAAAAAAAACAGGCCAGCTTGACAAGAGACAGACACTAGCCCCATATACAGTGAGTGATACCTTGTTTATCACAAACATACATTTTCCTTAGTGCCCAATCTACAGTGATGGATCCGTCCCCATATCTAGTGCAATAATAGATCCGAATGGCAAAAGTGAGCTGAGTGACCTAAACTTGATCATCAGGTTGATTCCAGTTGCTGTTAGAGAACAGGCCCTTATTGTATACTTCAACACAACTGTATAGTCTGATGGTCAGCAACAGTGTGTCCCCATGGTTTGCAGCACCAGAGGAGAGTGTATTTAGTCTAGCATCTGTAGTCTTCCATGTGGCATATCCTAAGCACTGTCACATTGACAACAGACCAAGAACTAGGGAAAGTGTGGCCAGCCCTTATTGACTGAAGTGACAGTGATGATTTTCATCTCAGCCTACTGGTCTGAATAGCCTTTCTAGCCAGTTAGTTTTTCAGATTTTTTTTCTTGTGGGTAGGCAATTACTGCCTCTCTCAATGGATAGCATCAGGCTTTGACTGAATTAAATCATCATTTAAAGTAGGTCAAAGCCTTTAAGGGAAATTCTGTGAACAAAAGCACCATAAAGCCAACAACCTTGCTTCAAAAAGTGGCCATCAGCTATGTCCAGTATTTGTCTTCATAGTCAGACAAGCTAGGCTGCCATAGAGTTCCTGTTCACAGCCCAGTAGTCTGGGTGATGTTAGCAACGCTTTACATGCACTTTCAAACAGCTGCTCACATGTATCTCAACCAAATGAGCATCCAGTGTTTCCATGTAAAATTTCGTAGCAAACAGAACACGCCTCATTCCTCTTACCACTTATCTGTGCTTTGGAGACTCGGGCTTAGCGGCCATAAGCACGTGTTGTTCATTTCACTGCTGTATCATTATTCTAACCCCCTCTTTCTGCCTGCTCAGAGAGGAAGGTGAGTAAGCACAAAGTCCTGTTTGGGCATCTTGCCTGTTTCTCACCCTTCTTAATCATTAACAGATAGGCTAATAAAGTCCTTTTATACTCCCTTACCCCTACTTGGAAATAATGTCAGGGAGATATTCCATTCCTGATTCTGAGAAGGAGAGTGCAGGGTCCTCTCCTTGTTTTTCAAGTAAACTATATCAACATTTTAAATTCTTTTACTGCCTTGTCTGTTCTAGGATTTATTTTTACCCTTCTTGTAAGGTAACATGTTCACTGGAGATAACTTCAGAAGACACGGACTCCCTAGGAAATAAAAAGCTTTTCTCCTGGTGGCGTAGGAAGTAGCATGCCCACGTGCTTGTTTGCATCAGTCTTCCTTGTTCCCAAGCACCATAGAGATGATGCAGATGACACCAGTGAACACAGCGTATAGTGGAGTTTGCAAACTGTCCGAGGAGTGCTGTGCTTTCAGACTCTACAACTTTTAGGGAACATGAAGCAAGCCTTCCCTTTTCCTCAGTGCTGGTATTATCTCATTTTCTCAGACTGCTCACTGCATGCTCAACTCTGAGAGTGATCCCAATAAACCAGGGCCAAAGATTTGCATCTCATCCTACACAACACCCAAGATCAGGGCATACACCCTCTCCTAACATGACAATGGTTCTGCCTAAGCTCATTTGCATGTGCAGCCATTATATGAAAGTTTCACAGATTACTAAAAATTGTGACCTATATACTTCCTAGGGATAGTGTTTCTTTTTCAAATTTAATATAGCAAATGCCTTGAATGTTTATAAATATGTAATTATAAAGATATCATTATAATTAATAACAAATGTTTCTATAATTTATATTTTAATGTAAAATAATGTAGTTTTATCTAATGTTGTTAACATTTAGAATGAAATGTGACAGCATGCCTTCTCTACATACATATTTGCTATTATAATTATAGTTATAATATCTCCAGGGCAAAATTATATGCAAACCTATAAATGGACCAAAATATGAACATTTATGTATGTCAGTGAATAGCTGTTTTCTCCTCAACTGGTGAATAGGAAGGCTGGGACCATGCAGAGGTAACAAGAATTCAGAGGCCAATGGGAGGAAATGTGTAGATCCCAAAGTATGCTTTTTTGGGAAATCATCCTTTTCAGTATCTCCGAGTGACAAAATCAAAGGTATTGAAGCTGCATATTTCAATTTAGCAGAAGACAAATGACCAAGACTCAGTGGTGGCCTTGTGGAAGGACAGGGGGAGTGAGGGTCCCAATTGTTGTGAGAAGTTAGTGATAAAACACTTGACTGTGACTGGAAAAGACTTGCTCAAGAAAAGACTCTTCCTCACCCCTCCATGGAGTGATTGAAAGACCTTTGTCTTTTTATTGAAGCAAATAATACAATTAGAAGTTCAGGATGTACTAAGATTGGTTTACAGTTCTAGAGAATGTTTGGAGAACTTTCAAGAACAGGATGAAGGCTAACCTCAGAACCAGAAAGCTGCCCATTAGCTGAATGACTGTCACTATGGTGTCCCTAACAACATAGGAGTAAATGCTCCAAGAGAATGCCATCAAGTGGTTTTTTTAGACTAGACTAGGAGCTATGTGGAAGCCAACCAAAGGGTGAATAGAGGAAAACAGCAATGAAAAACAGTAGCAAAGAAACTTCCTTCAAACCCACTTGAAAGCTAGGAATTGTACATGGATTACCTGCCTTTGAGCCCAGCACTCTCAGAAAGCTGAGACAACAGAATAACCATACATTTGAGGCCAATCTGGTTTACATAGTGAGTTTCAAATCCATCAGGACTAAATTTCAGACTCTGTCTCAATAGTAGTAGTAGTAGTAATAAAGAATAGTAATAATAATAATAATAATCTATTGTAAACAATACAACAAAATGTATGAAGAAACTGAATGTTGAAGAAGAGCCAGTATCATTTGGTTCACAACTGAAGTCAAGGACTGTCGGTTACCAATCTGTCTGTTGCCAATAGTTCAATACGGAGGACCAGGGCCAGGAGCCCCTTCCTGGTCCGTAATTGGCTGTTGGCAGGCCCACTGCAGCCTACCACAGCTGCTATGAGATTACTTGTAATAACTATGTCATGTCTGAAAATAGCGTTTCTCAGCCTTTCTTCCTGTCTTTTAGCTCTTACATTCTTTCTGCTCTCTTTTCTCCAATATTCTCTAAGCTTAAAGAGGATCTATAAATGTCCTGTCTAGGGCTAAGCATTCAACCATCATTTATTTTCTAAACATCTTTTGAATCTCTGAATTCTTCACAGTTTACTACAAAGAAAAACTTTTGTGATTAAAGTTAAGGGTGCCATTTACCTATAGGTATACACATTAATATTTAGGGTTCAGATTGGTACCATGGCCACACAGATGATCCTGGTTAAGATCACCGAGTCACAAAACTAAAGAAAAAGGCATGAATGTGCAAAGGAGACCTGTAGGAAGGACTGAGGATTGACAGAGAGATAAGAGAAAAGAAAGTAAACATGATGCACTAAATATGTGTATGAAATTGTCAAAAAAAAACAAATTGAATGAATACAAAGGAATAAATAAAAGATAAAGGCCAAGGGAGCTAATGCCATTCTGAATATTAGCTCATTCTTAGTGAAAGAGCCTCAGGAAAACTATAAGACTAGTGTCCAGAGTGTGTAAAAATACTCCAGTAAGAAAGACAAATAGCTGTTTGCAAAATAGCAAATAACAGAAAAAGGCTATCCACAAAAGAAGAAACAGATAGCCAACAAAATATTCTACCTCAGCTAAGGAAGTGCAGATTAAATTTATGATCAAAGCAGCACTGTGTTATCAATTAGAATGGCCAAAGTCAATGCATGGGCAAAACCAAATGAAAAAAAATTTGTACAAAAACAAGAATCTTCATGTTTCTATTAGTAATGCAAATTGGAACTGCTCTTTGAAAGATCCCAGAAATTCTTGCACACTAACCAGGAGATATGTACAAAACAATTCATTATAGCACTCATTGTGAAAAGTGAGAAATGTGCTAAGTATTCTTCCAGAGGGAATAACCACATATTCCTATAACAGAATGCTTCTCTAGTGAACATGTATGAACTAGAGCAACATGAAAAACTCTTTAAATACATTTCTTTGAACAGAGATGGCCAGTGACTCAAATAGAACCATTTCTATAAAGGTAGCATTTTCTAGTTTATAAATATATATATATATGTTTGTATGAGATAGAATATAAAAAATTAAGCAAGAAACACCCACGTTAGTATGAGACTCTCCAAAGAGGGAGAGAAGAAGTTGAACACACAAAAATAGTGTTACCTGTAATTGTTATGTTTTATTGTGTATATGTACATATTTGTAGTATGCATAGATGTACACAAATGTACATGCCCATGTGTGCTCATGCATATGGAAACCAGAGGCCAATATCAGGTGTCTTTCTTAATCACTTTCCAACTAAATTTTTGAGACAGAATCTCTCACTAAACAAGGAGCCCAGTTAGTTCATTCATCTAGATGGCCAGCCAGCAAGCTCCAGGATCCTCCTGTCTCTGCCTCCCCAGTGCTGGGTTACAGGAGCGTGCCTCCATATTCAGTTTTTGGGGTTTTGTCGGTACTGCCAAGTTCTCATACATGCAGGGCACTTAACAACTGAGTCATTTCCCAATCCCTGTTACATTTTAATTTCTTAAAATAAAAAATTTAATGCAAAATATCAAAGTAACTTACTCAAAACCTTCATTATTACTCAGATTAAGTAACTATATGCATGCTTCTAAAATAGCAATAGTTTTCACACTCACACATATATACATGCATGCATGCATGCTTAGGCAACCAAAATACATATATACATGTACACAAACATGTAACCACACATAAAACACATGCACACACAAAAACAAATTTTTTTTTATTGATTTTTCTCTTCTCTGCTGGGAATTAAATCCCTGTTCTTGTGTGTGCACTCTATCACTCTGCCACATGCCCCAACCCTTCTCATCTTAGTTCTGAAAGTTCTGTGACTCTCTGCTCATTTGCAGAGATTGAGTCTGCATATAATTGGCATTTAATAATTGCTTGCTTATAAGACCCAGGAGGTTGACATTGGCCCAAGTAAATTATATTTTGTCTGGCCCCAGCTGTCAGGTAGAACACCTGGCAGGCCCCTGTCTTCCAGAACTAGAGAACTTGGCTATTCACAGAGCTGACTCCTCCCCAGAGCACCAGTCACATTCTTCTTAGCCCTGTGTTGTAATCTGGTAGAGCATAGGAGACATGTTCCTTAGTATGAGAAAAACAGATAAGCCATTATCTCTACCACTCCAACTAGCTTGGCTCTTGGTTCTCTCCTTAATCACTAGCTGCACTATCAATAATAATGAGCAAACCTGTCTATCTGCCAACCTTTATCAGCAGTCATTCTTCACTCCACTTCACCATCTACATTTGTTTTGCTGACGAGGCTAGACTTTATAAGGTCCAGTTTGGTGAGAAACTCAATCTCTGGAAAACCATAATCCCAGCAAACATTCACTCAGCATCCACTTAGTGTAGTGTTTAAAGTATTCTTCAGATATGATCTGCCTTATTTCACATGTGTAATAATTCTATGAACTGTTGTTGCTTCTGTTTTACATGTGAGATGCAGGGGGTACTTTAATCTGTAGACATTTTTCACCATGCGTTAGTGTAGCACAACTGTGAGATAGATCTATGTCACCAGCTTTGTCTTAATCTCCCGCTTCATAACAAATATTTGTTGAATGAAGGAGTGGCTATTTCTGATATATACCATGTGGGTGGTGAAGTTTAAGTCCCGGGAGTAACAGGAAACATAAATATGCCAGGAACCTTGTATGTGCTTAGTGGTCACTGCTGTCAACTGTATGACTTTTCTTTTACTTTTTATTTTCTGATTCCACAACCAAAATGACTGTCTGATTGAAT
Organism: Sigmodon hispidus; assembly: GCA_004025045.1. Classification (NCBI taxonomy): domain Eukaryota; kingdom Metazoa; phylum Chordata; class Mammalia; order Rodentia; family Cricetidae; genus Sigmodon; species Sigmodon hispidus. Next base: position 13,593 of record PVIH01022760.1, on the reverse strand, counting down.
ATCTCTAGAAGGTCATAATGAATTATTCTGTAATATTTGAAATGTTATACTTCAAAAGGTCAAACCTTATTTTTTTGGTATGAAGTGTCACACAGATTTTTTTTGTCTTTCTCTAACTGAGCACTTTTTTTTTTTTTTTCCTTCAAAGTAACTATGGCAGGAAATTTAGAGCATGGCGCCCTCTTGAGGAAATTTAGAGCATGGCGCCCTCTTGAGAAACTTTATGTCTTCCTTCTCAATAGTGGACAGAGTAAAAGGGAAGCCAGGCAAGTCTTGTGCACTGTTAAAAAAGCTTCAATCAATGAAAAAAAGCAAGAAGAGCCAAATTCTGATTATTTGAGAATGAGGACTTTACACTGATCTTATTTCACATAGCATCTGTAAATAAGAATTTTTAGTGAAAACCAACATATAGAAGCTATTTCATTTCTTCATGCTCAGTCTATCATATTAACTTACTTACATTTATCAAGTACTTACTTTGTACCAGGTATTGTACTGGATACAGTAAGCAATGAAACGCAGCCTTACCTCCTGAACCTTACATCTGTGAGGAAGATGACCAATGAACATCATATAAAGAGTTATATCAGTTATAAATATCTAATGTACCGTATTGGGACAACCAATCAATGTCGTACATATTGATGCTACTAGATAATAACTTAGAAAATACACAGAAACCATAAAATATACAAACTTAATCCCCAAATCTGGCTCTTGGTAATTTACTTTTGTAACAAAAGAAAAAACTGAGTATTTTCTATATTGAAGCATTTTCTATAATAGATATTTATAATTTAATGCTTTGTGTCTTCATGTCCAGCAATAAAAGACTAACAATCTAAACACCTAGCAATAATAGTCTGGTTAAATAAAACATGTTATATCACTCAAAAAGTGTTGGCCAGCCTCTGTGTAAGTTATATATGTATTCTAAAGTGATCAGGAGAAACATAAATCGCTATCTTAGTGTAGTGATGTTATATTTTTTTCCCTTTATTAACTTTTCTGCATGATATACTCTATGAAGGTGATTAAAATACTGAACACATTTTAAAGGTAGTTACAAATTGGCCACAAACTAAATTAATCTTTCATTTTCTTGTTTCCATCTAGGGAAATTACCGCTTTATGAAACTCTTGCTTACACGCAGAGCAAACTGGATGCAGAAGGATCTAGAAGAGATGACACCTTTGCATCTGACTACTCGGCATAAGAGCCCCAAGTGTCTAGCCCTTCTGCTGAAATTTATGGCCCCTGGGGAGGTGGATACACAAGACAAGAACAAGGTAATGGACAGTCAAAGTCAAATACACATGAAAAAAGAAAGGGTGTATGATCCCTGAGGAAGGGCAACTCCACATGTCCCGACATCCCAGAATCTCCTAAAAGTGCTGTTACCCTGCTAACTACCACATAATCAGTGGTATCATCTCCTTTGAAAGGTGGGGAATCTGAACCTCAAGAGAATTAAAGTTTGCCGAAGATCCAAGTGGCAAAACTAGAATTCAAGCCCCAGGCCTATTTAACTGTAAAAGAGTTTTTAACATTTGTTAGAAAATTATGACAGTCCCTGTGGGCACCTGGGCTCAATCTGGCCATCTATTCAGTGCACTGCACTAAACAATGGCACCTGGACCCACAGTGACTGTCTGCCCATGCACTGCACTAAGCATGGGGCACCTGGACCCACAGTGGCTGTCTGTCCATGCAGCACACTAAGCATGGGCACCTGGGCCCACAGAGGCTGTCTGCCTATGCACTGCACTAAGCATGGGCACCTGGGCCCACAGAGGCTGTCTGCCTATGCACTGCACTAAGCATGGGGCACCTGGACCCACAGAGGCTGTCTGCCCATGCACTGCACTAAGCATGGGCACCTGGACCCACAGAGGCTGTCTGCCCATGCACTGCACTAAGCATGGGCACCTGGGCCCACAGAGGCTGTCTGCTCATGCACTGCACTAAGCATGGGGCACCTGGGCCCACAGAGGCTGTCTGCCCGTGCACTGCACTAAGCATGGGCACCTGGACCCACAGAGGCTGTCTGCCCATGCACTGCACTAAGCATGGGCACCTGGGCCCACAGAGGCTGTCTGCCCATGCACTGCACTAAGCATGGACATCTGGGCCCACAGAGGCTGTCTGCTCATGCACTGCACTAAGCATGGGGCACCTGGGCCCACAGAGGCTGTCTGCCCATGCACTGCACTAAGCATGGACATCTGGGCCCACAGAGGCTGTCTGCTCATGCACTGCACTAAGCATGGGGCACCTGGGCCCACAGAGGCTGTCTGCCTGTGCACTGCACTAAGCATGCAATAGCTTTAATGGCTTGGCTGTCAACAACAGCTTCCTTGGACTGTAATCTAAAATCTCATTCTGTGTTCTTGGGAAAATTACTCAATTTATTTATGTCATAATTTTAGAATACATGGAAAAAAATAAGTGGAAGGTAAAATGAGGTGATGCAGACAAAGTGCTTAACACAGTGCCTTATGCAGGATACACTTCTCATAGATGTTTACCATAAAACAATTACTAATAGCATTTCAGTTCTGACATCTCCCCTCTCATTTTTTGCTAGGAATTTTTATAACTTTCCTTGCTCCTAAATTTAAAAGGTTGTTCACGCTGCTCATAGCTTTGCTGAACTTTCTTTACAGAAAAAAAGTGGTCATTTGTTAGACATGGACAGTAATGTCTCTTATTCCACCATGGGCTGGGCCATCGTCTTGTTAACATCAATGGCCCCATGGAGTTAAAATACTTGTGATAATAATTCTAACTGTTCATAGTTTTTAAGGACTTCCTAAATGTGTGTGTGTGTGTGTGTGTGTGTGTGTGTATGTGTGTGTGTAAGAGAGACAGACAGGAGAGAGAGAGAGAGAGAGAGAGAGAGAGAGAATGTATGTGTACCATGTGAAACGCAGGTGCCTTTGGAGGCAACTGTGGAACGGGATGACCGGACATGGGTGCTGGGAACTGAAGCCCAGCCCTCGGGGAGCGGGGACCTCAGACTGTTGTGCCATCTCTCTAGCCCTTCTCTGTCCTTTTTACCTTCATACTGTTCTCTGTATTTTTATTTTTCTTTAGTAGTCAGTTGGAAGATTAACTTTTATTTTGCAACCATTCATTAATATTTTCCTGTGCAGAGCATCTGAGTGATAGCATTTTGCTAAATGATTAGTTTTATTTTATGTATATTGTATCATAGCAAAAATAAATAAAAAATAAAAAACAAAGATGTACAAAATATAAGTAGGAACCATTTACTCTAAAGGTATATTATATTTGAGTATTTATAACCTGAATAATCATAACCTAGGAAAAGGAAGAAATTTCAGATGCCATTTCATTTGTGTTTATAATCAATTAATGGTTACCATCAAGTATGGTTGTTTGTAATCTTCAGTCATTACTAAAAATAACAATGAGTTGGGGCTGGAGAGATGGCTCAGCAATTAAGAGCATTCGACACTCTTAGAAGAGTCAGAGTTCTGTTCCGAGCACTCACACCAGACAGCTCAAAACATCCTGTTAATTCTAGCTCCAAGGGATCCAACACTGTGACTTTCTGGAGTTCACCGAGCTCACAAAGAAATAAATATAAACTGAATCTTTTAGAAAACAATGCATTAATAATGACCTCATAATGTAATAAAGGCCTATAAGTGCACTTTGAATTAATACCATGGATGTTTTTAAATTTTCATGACAGATGAGCTTGGTTCCAGCCCAGGAAATTATCCAATTTCAGATGGCTTGCTGAGTGACAGTGAGGACCTAATGTACATCTAAGTATCTCTGGTTTTTTCATGGTGACTCTCCCCACAGGAGGCATGTTCAATGCACATGACAAAAATGGTTTTCAAGCAACTTCACTGGGTCCAGAATTACCACTTTAAACTTTTATTTAAAATAAAATGCATATATAGTTTTAAAAGTATCAGTAGCTACTTTTAGCTATTATTAAGATTATTCTTAAATTTAATATGCTGAAGGATTCCAGATCTAGGGTTGCCTGTGGTTTCTGATAAACACCAACTGTCTGGCCCTGGGCTTTTTTTTTTGGTGAGAGTTTTTCATTGACTGCTTCTATTTTCCTGGGTATTATAGGTCTACTTAAATTGTTTTTCTAATGTTGATTTAACTTTGGTAAGTGGTATCTATCGAGTAATTATCGATTTTCTTTAAATTTTCCAATTTTGTGGAGTATAGTTTTTTTTTTTTTTAAGTATGATTCTCTGGATTTCCTGGGTGTCTGTTGTCATATCCTCCTATTTGTTTCTGATTTTGTTAATTTGGATATTCTCTCTCTGCCTTTTAGTTATTTTTGGATAAAGGTTTGTCTATCTTGTTGATTTTCTCAAAAGAACCAACTATTTGTTTCATCGATTTTTTTGTTTTGTTTTGTTCTCTAGTTTCTATTTTTATTGATTTCAGGCCTTAGTTTGATTATTTCCTGCCATCTACTTCTCTTGGGTAAGCTTGCTTCTTTTTGTTCGGGGGCTTTTGGGCGTGCTGCTTTTGGGCGTTGCTAATATGGGAACTCTCCAGTTTCTTTATGTTGACAGTTAGGGCTCTGAGCTTTCCTCTTGCCACCATTTTCATTACATCCCCTAAGTTTGGGTATGTTGTGCATTCATTTTCATTGAGTCTAGGAGGTCTTAATTTCTCTATCTCTGCCTTGCCCCCAGCAGACATTCAGTAGAGGGTTGTTCAGTTTCCATAAGTTTATAGGCTTTCTGCTACTTCTGTTGTTAAAATTCAGTTTTAATCCATGGTGGTCTGATAGGATGTAGGGTTATTTCAATTTTATTGTGTCTGTTCAGACTTGCTTTGTGACCAAGTATGCAGTCAATTTTGGAGAATTACATGAAGCTCTGAGAAGAAGGTATATTCTTTTTTGTTTGGGTGAAATGTTCTGTAGATCTCTATTAGGTCTATTTGGTTCATGATGTCTGTTAGCTGTAGCATTTCTCTGTTTAGTTTTTGTTTGGATGACCTGTCATTGAGAGCAAGGTATTCATCCCAGAATGTGTGTGTAATTCAGAATGTGTGAAGGTTGATGTGTGATTTGAGCTTTAGTAATAGTGTTTCCTTTACAAATGTGGATGCCCTTTGTTTGGGGCATAGATGTTCGGAACAGAAAGATATCTTGGTGGGTTTTTCTTTTGATGAGTATGAAGTGTCTATCCCTGTCTCTTCTGATTAATTTTTCTTTGAAGTCTATCTTGTTAGGTATTAGGATGGCTCCACCAGCTTGTTTCTTAGGTCAATTTGCTTGGGAAATCTTTCTCCAACCCTTTACTCTGTGGTAGTGTCTATTTTTTATTTGAAGTGTATTTCTTGTATGCCATAGAAAGATGGGTCCTATTTTTGCCTCCATTCTGTTCGCCTGTGTCTTTTTATTAGGGAGTAGAGTCCATTAATGTTGGGAGATATTAATGACTATTGGTTGTTAATTACTGTTATTTTGTTGTTGTTTTTGGTGGTGGTGGTGGTGGTGGTGATGATGGTGGTGTGTGTGTGTGTGTGTGTGTGTGTGTGTGTGTGTGTGTTTCCCTTCTTTTGGTTTTGATAGGATGGGGTTATTTATTTCCTGTTTTCATAGTTTTACCTTTTCATGAGTGTAAATCTCCTTGGGTTGGAGTTTTCTTTCTAGCACCTTCTGTAGGGCTAGCTTTGTAGATAATATTGTTTAAATTTAACTTTATTATGGGATATCTTTTCTCCATCTATGATGATTGAAAGTTTTGCTTTGTATAGTAGTCTGGCTGACATCTGTGGTCTCTTAGAGTCTACAGGACACCTGTCCAGCCTCTTCTGGCTTTTACAGTTTCTGTTGAGAAGTTGTGTGTAATTCGATAGATCTGCTTTTTTATATTACTTGCACTTTTTCCTTGGAGCTTTTAATATTCTTTCTTTGTTCTGTATGTTTAGTGTTGTGATTATTGTGTGGTGAGGAGACTTTCTTTTCTAATCTTGTCTATTTGGTGTTCTGTACACTTCTTGTACCTTTATAGGCATGTCCTTCTTTAGATTAGGGAAATTGTCTTCTGTAATCTTGTTAAAAATATTTTCTGGGACTTTGAACTAATATTATTCTCCTTTTATTTTCATTATTCTTAGTTTTAGTTGTTTTTTTTTTCATAGTATCCCAGATTTTCTGGATGTTTTGTGTCAGAAATTTTTAGATTTTAACATTTTCTTTGGTCCATGTATCTATTTCTTCTATTGTATTTTCAGTGTCTGAGATTTTCTCCTCCATGTCTTGTAGTCTCTGCTGCATATGTCTGTAGTTCCTATTGCTTACCTAGATTTTCCACCTCTAGGATTCCCTCAGTTTGAGTTTTCTTTATTGCTTCTGTTTCCATTTTCAGGGCTTGAACGCTTACAAATTGAACATTTCCTTTAACTGCTTGCTTTTCTTAGCTTCCTTTAAGGGATTTATTCATCTCCTCTCTAAGGACCTCCCTCTATCATCTTTATAAAGTTTGTCTTAAGGTTATTTTCTTATGCTTCAGCTGTGGAATATTCAGGGTTTGCTGTAGTAGAATAATTGGGCTCTGGTGGTGACTTATTGCTCTGGCTATTATTGATTGGATCTGGGTTTGGGGTGATTATAGGTCTAGGTTAAAATTTCTGAGTTTGTCTTTGTTGATGGGTGGGTTTTTTTTCCCATTGGTTTCTGTTTCCCCTCTGGTTTTCTGGCTTAAGTGGCTTGTGGTTGAATAAAGGGTCTCTAGCCGAGTTGAGGGCTTGGGTATGGGGATGAGAAGAGGGGGCTCTTGGGGATAGGCTAGGTGGGCTCTAAGGGAGTGTTGGTGGTCTACAGGTCGGGGGTCCTACCTGGAGTTCTGGGTGCCAGTGTGATTCTGGTAAGGCGGGGGTTTCTGTCACAGTTGTGGACGAGAATATAGTGAGAGAGTAGAGGTGGAGGAAGGCTATTATTGGTAGTCTGAGCAGGCTCTGAGAGAGTATTCCTGTTACATAGTAGATGTTCTAGGAGAGTAGGTTACTTAGGTTATCTTTTTGAACACCTCTCTACCTTACAGCAAACAGCTTTACACTGGAGTGCCTACTACAACAACCCAGAGCATGTGAAACTTCTCATCAAACATGACTCCAACATCGGGATTCCTGACACTGAAGGCAAGATCCCACTCCACTGGGCAGCCAATCATAAAGACCCTAGTGCTGTGCATACAGTGAGATGCATACTGGTAAGTAGAATGCTGTGCTAGCCCCAAAAAGCCCCTTTTAGGAAAAAAAATCTAATAGGTATAAAAGCATAAATGTGAGAGACAGGTGATTATGAAGCAAGAATATCAACATGTGCACTAATCCACCAAGAGACCGACCATCACAATAACTGCTACTCCACACTGAGGTGTCCTGTGATACCCCTCCACCAATCACTGCCAGAGTTCATATTCCTCATTCCCTGCTTTGTTTTGTACTTATTTTAATCCTTTAATTTTTCATTTTCGTGTATGAGTGTATATGAATGTGTGGATGTATGTGGTTGTGTGTGTGTATGTTATGTGAAGTGGGGGTGTTTATGTCTATAATAAATTCACATTAGTATTCAGATGTATACACCCAACAGTGTCTATACCAAGGCCCAAACAAGACATCTACTATCTTCCTATAACACTCTCAGCCTCTGACCTTGAGACAGGGTTTCTCACTGAACCTGCAGCTCACTGCTTCAGCTAAGCTGGATGGCCAGCAAGCTCTCAGGATCTAAGTGCCTCTGTTTCCCAAGGCTGGCGGTGCAGACACTCACAGCCAAGCTTGGCCTTTTACAAGGGTGCTGGGCCCTTTATTAACTCAGACTTTTTATTAACTTCCCCAGTCCCCTGCTGATTTTTAATATACAAATTAGACTTTTAAAAGTCTTATTCTCTTGTGTATACAATGATTACTGTACATATTCACTAATTTCTTTTTTCTCATTTTTTTTATTATTAATAAAGTCTCATTTTTTTATCCATGTATCCCCTTGTTCAAATGCCTTTCCCCTCCCGCCCCTACAAGTCACTCTTCTGCTATCTCCTTATCTCCTCCCCAGCAAGGACAGTAGGTCCCAAGGTGGCTTAGTTCAGCATCCACTCCAGGCAAATACACTTTCCTCATCCCCACATCAATACTGGCTCAAGTGTTCCTCTGGAGAGAATGAGCTCCAAGGTGCCAGTTCAAGGTGCTTCAGATCCCAAGCTGTTCAGTGTTACTAATTTCTTTCTCTACGTTTTTCTTTTTTGTATATGTGTGTGTGATATGCATGTGTGTGTTGACATAGATGTGAGGGTACATGCTTATGTGTATTTGTGTACAGAGGCGGGGGGGGGTTGATACCAGGTGTCTTCCTCCATTGTTTTTCACTTTATTGACTGAGGCAGGATCTCTTGTGGAAGTTAGGACTAATCTAGCTGGCCACTTTACTCCAGGGATTCCCTGTCTCCACCCTGCCACACATACCCAGCTTTTATGTGGATTCTGGGATCCAAACTCACTACTCAGGGTTCTCTTGTTTGACTAATGTTGAAGAGATACCATGACCATGACAGTTCTTATAAAGGAAAATATTTAATTGGGGCTTGCTTACATTTTCAGCGGTTTAGTTTATTATCAGCATGGCAGCATGCAGACATACATGGTGTTGGAGAATAGCTGACAGTTCTATAGCAAGCAAGCAGCAGGAAGAAAAGGTCACTAGACCTGTCTGGCTTAAGCATTTTGAAACCTTAAAGTGGACCTTCAGTGATACACTTCCTCCAGCAAAGCCACACATCCTAATAATGCCACTCCCTGGTTAGCAAGTATTCCAAATCTATGAGCCTATGGGGACCCATTCTTATTCAAACCACTGCATTCCACTCCCTGGCCCCCATAGGCTTATAGCGGTATCATAATGCAAATAATGCATTCACTCCAACTTCAAAACTCTCCATTCTATAACAGTCTCAACACTGTTTAAAAGTTCAAAGTCTCTTCTAAGACTCATAGCAACTTCTTAACTGTTAACCCCTGTAAAATCATAATCAATAAGCAGAAGACATGCTTCTAACATACAGTGGCACAGATTATACATTACCATTCAAAAAGGGAGGGAAGGGAGCATAGTGAGGAAATACTGGACCAAAGCAAGACCAAAAACCAGCAGGGCAGACTGCAGACTCTGTATCTCCATGACTGATGTGAAAGTGCTCTTCAGATCTCCAGCTCCTCTCAGCTCTGTTGGCAAGCACACTTCTCTCCCAGGCTTGTTCCACAAGTGACAAGCACCTTACTCATGGAGCCATCTCCCAGCCTCATCCCCCACCTTGAATCTCAGTTTTTATCATTCCTTTTAGTTCCTGATATGTAGTCCTTAGAACTGGCATTATTAGAAATTCAGTTAGAAATATTGAGGATAAACTGTTGTTTTCTTTTTGTTGTATGACGGTGTCTCAAGTAGCTAAGGTTAGCATCAAACTCACTACATAGCTGAAGATTACCATGCACTTCTGACCCTCCAGCCTCTTCCTTCCAAGTGCTAGAATTACAGCCCTGGACCACCACCAACTAATTTATATGGTACTGGGCATCATGTGCAGGGTGTTGTACATCCTAGGCAAGCACTCTACCAACTGAGCCTCAACTTCAGTCCATAATGTCTTTTAATTGCTAAGAAAGTCTTTATAATTTTTTTAAAAGTTAAAATATAATTACATCATTTCCCTTTCCCTCTCCCCCTCCCTCTAGTATTTTTCATGCATCACCCCACCTGATCTGCTTTCTCAAGCTTATGCTCTTGATTTCTTCAATAATTGCTATCTTTCTCTTGAAAACTAGCTTTCTTTGTGTACAGACCTAGATACTTATTTTTCTGTTGTTTATTTTATATGTTTTACAGCTACATAAAACCCTGTCTCACTGAAAATAAATAAACAAATAGATCCTTTTTGGAGCTAAGCACGGTGATGCAGTCCCAACATTCAGGAATCTAAAACTAAAGATGTGAGTTCAAGGCCAGCATGAGCTACATAGCTAAACTCTATCTTAGAATTGTAGTAGAGTTAGCAAGGTGGCCCAGTGGGTAAAAGCAACTTCCCACCAAGTCTGAGGGCCTGAGATGGATCCCTGGGAATCCACATACTGAGAGCCACAGGGTGTCCTATGATCTCCATATATGCACCATGACACACAATGCATATATATATATGCATAAATTTATACATACATGAACATATACAATGAATGTAAAAAAGACTATAATAAAATTTGATTTACTTTTTATTCTGATTATTGAATCTTGCTTTAGAAAACAAATATCTGTTATATGTTTGCTTTTCTCTGCTGTAGCTTTTCTGATCTCGTTATATGTATTTGAGCCTTTTTCACTTTATTTATCGTGCCCCTAATTACCTTTTACATTCTCATCTGTTTGTTTCACAGTTTACTAAGTCTCTCTTCAGCTGAGACCAGTCAGTTGTTGGCCCTGTTCATAGAGCTTTTGATCTTCGTAATTATACTCTTCACATCTGAAAGCTCATTTGGTCTTTTCAGACTGCCCTGGTCATTGTGGTAGTTTTCATTTCTGCTCACTTTCCTTCACATCTTTTATTTTCTTACAGACTTAATGGGTAGTTACCTCATATAAACACACCTTACTGTGAGAGCCTAGGCATGCCGAGCCTTTGATGTCATTGTCATCTAAAAGTGAATGATCAAGAGCCTTGCAATTGAGTTACAATAAATAATCTCATAATGTTTTAAGTTTATTATTTTGGAGAGGGGGCTGGCTTCATTTGTAGCTTTCCTAGAAATATGTAGCACATGGCTCCTGGTTGGATATACCTGAAGTCTTTGTTGGTAAAGTAAGCTGACCATATAAGAAACTGTAAGTTTGGGATAGCCCTTCAGAGAGTCAAACTGAAGCAACAAGACTTGGATCTAGGTCTGACCTAACCTGAGAAGGAATTCTAGATGAGGAAATTCCTTAGCTAAAGCTTTTCCAGGAAGCAAAAATGAGGATCCTCTGGTAGTGTCTCTGGGAGCTGGGAAATAAGGCTTTTAGTGTCAAAGAGAGACTTAAGAAGTGTATCAGAATGTCTGTTGCAAAGATCCAGCAAAAGAATGAGTAAGTGTGGTAAACTGTTGACTACAGAAAAATTAAACTGAATACCATAAACAGAGCGGTAAATTCTTCAGCCTCATTCATAAAAGCACTTTAAATTAAACATCAGGGAATTATCTTTCAGCCTTGTTAGAGGAATAACATGTAGAAAGCTTGACTGTAACTAGTGATTAATCTATGCCAGCACGTGGGAAATAAACACTTTGATATTGTATTGGGTGCATTCATTGGTCCAAGCATTTGGAGAGCAGCTTGACAGTATGCAGTGGAAGGTACAAAAATTCTTCAACCAGCAATGTCTCTTTCCATGTGAGGCACAGAGAGAAATCTTACTCATTGTGTTTCAAGAAACATGTGACAGAAACATAGCCTTTGCTACATTATTTGTGATTGTGAAAAAAGGGAGGGGGAAATAATCTAACTGTCCCTTTGGAGAAAAATGGACAACTAAGTCTCTGTTTAACAAATGAACTAGAAAAAAAAACAAATGAACTAGAATCAACACAAATACCGCAAGTGTAGTGTAGGAAGAAGGAGCTGCCACAGAGACTACATGTGCACTTTTATGATGTAAATATCCAAAGCACTCCAGGCAAACACCAAGGCAAATAAATAAATAAAAGTGTTAAAAGAAAAAAAATTTAAAAAAGGGGCTGGAGAGATGGCTCAGCGGTTAGGAGCACCATCTGCTCTTCCAGAGGACCCGGGTTCGATTCCCAGCACCCACGTGGCAACTAACAACTGTCTGTAGTTCCAGTTCCAGGCAAACACGAAGGCAAATAAATAAATAAAAGTGTTAAAAGAAAAAAAATTTTAATATCCAAAGCACATGTACAAAATGTATGTTTATGGATGGCTACATTGTATATAAGTTTTAAAAAAAAAAAAGCTTTAGCCTAATTCAAAACAGACACAAAAGCACATTGGGCCAGATACCCCAAGATCATTGGCTGAATAGAACAAATTCCCTCAACATTAATAAATAGGAAAGTTAATTATTAAAGAGTTAGCCCATACACTCAATGCATCATTCTATTTGTGCCAATAGAGAATGTGGAGGTTTTACTTTAAGAAATAGTTAATATACATGCTACATATTATTTATTGAGGATTTTACATGTGTCTGAAGTCTCTGGTTCTTAAACATAGGATGCTGCCCCAACAGAGTCTTTACTGAACTGGCAAGACTACGAGGGCCGCACACCTCTTCACTTTGCAGTCGCTGATGGAAACCTGACGGTGGTAGATGTCCTGACCTCCTATGAGAGCTGCAACATCACGTCTTACGATAACTTATTTAGAACCCCACTTCACTGGGCAGCCTTACTAGGTATGTTCTGCTGTAAGTCAGAGGATCAGTGATAGGAAAGACTGCTCAGCTACAGAAGTCCTGTGCCTCCACATTTCCCGTGGGCCCCCTCTTCCTGTTGAAACATTTTCATAGCTAATAAAAATGCCCAATTATTTTATAACCTGGCTCCTTCTGTTGCATGCTTTGTATATGGTAATATAAACTAATTTTCTATTAAATACTGGTTTTTATTTCAACGGTACATCCTAAGTTTTATTTTTATTACAAAGGAATGAAAATTTATTAACAAGATATGAATCATTCATGGCTGTTATGTGGGCAAAGGAGGGCATTCATTTGATGTTTATATTCAGTCCTTGATACTTGATTTTTTTTCTCTTCATATCTGCCTTGTAACCTTTTGGGGATCACTTTTTGATGAGAGAGCAGGTATGTGTCTGGTATGCATGGTTGTGTCAGATTATTTGAAGGAGTGCAACCTGAGAATTTTTCTCTTTCATAAAATAGTTTAACCACTTATAGTCACTATTAAAATGTAATAATTTTTTTGCTGTTGGAGTGTTAATATTTTGAGAATTTTTTCCTTCATATTTTCCTGCCCCTTCATTTTCACCTTCTGCCACATAGAGCCCCTGTGCTACTGTCACTCAGCTTTGGCATGCCTGGTGCTTCAGGCAGCAGTGCAAGTTCAGTTGTGGGGACTTTTTAGTTTATCAAAATCATGTGTATCCCTGAGTCAGAGTCAAGAGCAAGATCTCCTCTTACATGTAAGTCCAGGATTGTCCTTTCTTCTCCTTACTCCTTTGCTGTTGGCCTCAAGTCTGAGGGTCCCCACAGTTGCTAATATCTTGGTCTTAGTTTAAGTTGCAGACCATGTGTTTTAAGCTGGTTTTCATGCTTGTATACAGCTTTTATGTAAGCTTTATAATTGTTCCTGTCTTCCTTCCCCAGTGTTCCCATCCTCTCCTTTGTCTCTAGAATGTTGTGTTCCTGTCTTCCTCCCACGGTGTTCCCATCCTCTCCTTTGTCTCTAGAATGTTGTGTTCCTGTCTTCCTCCCACGGTGTTCCCATCCTCTCCTTTGTCTCTAGAATGTTGTGTTCCTGTCTTCCTCCCACGGTGTTCCCATCCTCTCCTTTGTCTCTAGAAT
>PVIH01022759.1:0-26415 GCA_004025045.1 Sigmodon hispidus | reverse complement strand
CAATAACTATACAGAACTATACAGAGGATAAGAATGATAAGCATGGCTTATCAAGGGTAGAAATACAAATAAGATTGCTACACCTATATTTTCTTTGTGTTCATCTTTCCCTCTGAATTTTTTTTTCCATCCCTGTATATCCTTATTCAAGGTCTCTTCCCCCTCCCAACACATCTGGTCATTTTTTTCCTCTGCAACTTTATTATAAATAAAGTCTCATTTTTTATCCTTGTATTCCCTTGTTCAAAATCCCTTCCCCCCTCTTGCCCCACCCAGTCACTCTCAGTTCTTACATTCTTTGTTACTCCTCTTCTGTAAAGTAGTGTAGTATTAATATTATAATAAGGGTTGAGAATTAAACTGCCATTTATTCTTAGCAGTTGGAGGATGTAAGTGTCTCAGTAGTGTAGATGCATGAATTCCGGTTGTATAAAATGAGACTGAGCCAAATACTTGGGGAGGCTGAACTATCAGAGAGAGGAAGCACCACAGTCAGTTCTCACCAAGCTGTTTTGCAACTTCCTCAGCCTCACTCCTGGTCACTTCTGCTAGTCACTTCTGTCTCTACTGGGTTTCTAAGCCTTTATATACCCTATCCAGGTTAGGATTAAAGATGTATAACCTTGAACTTAGAGAAACAGAAGAAGTTCTGTCTCCGGAGTTGTCAGATACAGGGTGTAGGTCACCACTCCTGGCTTTCCCTGTCCTAGGATTAAAGGTGTGTGTGATTGATTCTCAGTTTTTTATCCTTGTATTCAAGGAACAAGGATTTCCTGAGCTATCTGCCTAGGATTTGACTGTGTGCTGCCTCTGATATTTCAGGATTTATAAAGTATCTGACAAATATTCACACAGTAGTAGTAGTTGTAGAAGATTCTGTTATGAATAACATTCATCTATAAATGTTTCACAAATCCTAATTGGTCTCATAATAAAATCACTGTCCTGATATTCAGTAAAGCTGAAAGATCAAAAAGCAATAAAATAAGCCACTACACAAATTTCTCAACACTATTGAATCTTCAGTTCTAAAGGAAATGAAAGAGCAGGGAAGGGGAACTAAAATGGCGAGTGGTGCAGGGGGTAAATACCTTTCTCCTTGTATTTCTTTCTCTACCCAGTCATATTATCTTTTGTCTTAATCTTCCTAGTCCTTAGATTAAAAGTGTGTGCTTCCCAAACACTAGGAGCAAAAGCATTGGATATCAAGTGCTGGAATTACAGGTATTCGCCACCAAAGCCTAGCTCTGTTTCATTTAGACTAGACTAATCTTATGTAATCTAGGATGGCTTTGAACTCACAGAGATCCAGATAGATCTCTACTTCCTGAGAACAGTACTAAGATCAAAGGTGTGTCTCAATACTCTCTGACCTCTCTGGCTAATTCTGTGGCTGGTTCTGTTCTCTAATTTTATACACAATATACTGTGGATTTATGCTCCTGTATATTGTAAATATTTGTCTCTCCTATTTGTTTAATAAAAATACTGCTTGGCAGGAGGCAGATAGGAAGTATAAGAATGACTACCAGACTAAGAAAACTCTGGGAAGAGAAGGACCAGAGCAGAGAAGCCAGCAGAGACATCAGCAGATGCAGAGGAAAGAAGACAAACATGCTGCTCTGAGAAAAGGTACCAAGCCACATGGCTAAAAAGATTAATGGAAATAGATTGAGTTAAGATGAGAGAAGTAGCTAACAATATGTTTTAGCCATAGGCCAATCAGTATGAAATTAATATATGTCTTTGTTTGATTATTCTGGGCTAACCAGCATCAGGGCTGCCAGTGGATCTGATCTTCAGGACTAGGCTGGAAAGTCCAGGCCAGAAACTTATTACAATAACATAATACCATATTTCTCATTTTGTCAAAATTAAAAAGGCTATAAATAATATAAGAAAAATTGTATATGATAAGGTAAATAAATATGTAAAATACATACAGTCAAGAATTACATCAATAATATCTAGTCCATTAACAATTGACAAATTTAGAGAAAACACTCCATTATTACTTTTATTTTGGTGAGTCCAGACAATTGTACTTATTTAACTTTCCATCCTAATTTTTATAACCCACCAAATACTATCTTTTAATGTTTTTCAAAATTATAAACTTTATACCTTTTAGTGGATTTCTTTTCTGAATCTGTAACTAGGAACTCTATAATTATAACCATCTAGTCTTCAACTTTATCAGAAACCTGAGAAGGAAATAATATTAACTGAGTAAGCAGAAAGTACAAGCATGCAACTTAAAAAAATATGAGACATGACAGAAACAGATGGCTGTCTGAACAGTCTCCCAAGATTTCTCTGCAGTGTTGGGGCATCTATCTTCAGCTTACAGCCCTACCATATATGACAGACTTATCTGTGAAGCAGGATGTTCAGAAGTGCCTTCTTACCTGTCTTGGCAAGTTGTAGCAGTCTTTCCTTTGTGTCCTGTTTGTTCATTTTAGACAACATACTGTTAGCAGTGAAGGTAAGAGTATTTTCTTATGTAGTGAGTAAATTTTGCAACAAAGAAAGTAAACTCCATATGTAGTTTTTTTTTTAATTCTCATTATCTTCTCTGAAGTAAATTGGTGGTGCCAGGAGCATACATATCTCATTGACATAAAAAAGAAAACATTTTAAATGTTATATTTTATAGATCTCTAGAGTGTTTGAAGACAACCTGCCTATCTAAAATATTCTGCTTTAAGTTGAAAACATATCTAGCTCTCCCTCTCCCAACATGGCGGCCTCAGCAAAAAAGAAGAATAAGAAGGGGAAGACCATCTCCCTAACAGACTTTCTCGCTGAGGATGGGGGTACTGGTGGAGGAAGTACCTATGTCTCCAAACCAGTCAGCTGGGCTGATGAAACAGATGATCTGGAAGGAGATGTGTCAACAACTTGGCATAGTAACGATGATGATGTGTATAGGGCACCTCCAATCGACCGTTCCATCCTTCCCACTGCTCCACGGGCTGCTCGGGAACCCAATATCGACCGGAGCCGTCTTCCCAAATCACCACCCTATACTGCTTTCCTAGGGAACCTGCCTTATGATGTGACAGAAGACTCTATTAAGGAGTTCTATAGAGGACTAAATATTAGTGCTGTACGCTTACCATGTGAACCCAGCAATCCAGACAGGTTGAAAGGCTTTGGCTATGCCGAATTTGAGGATCTGGATTCTCTGCTCAGTGCTCTGAGTCTCAATGAAGAGTCTCTAGGTAACAGGAGAATTCGAGTGGATGTTACTGATCAAGCACAGGATAAAGACAGGGATGATCGTTCTTTTGGTAGAGATAGAAATCGAGATTCTGACAAAACAGACACAGACTGGAGAGCCCGTCCCGCCACAGACAGCTTTGACGACTACCCACCCAGGAGAGGTGATGATAGCTTTGGAGATAAGTATCGAGGTCGTTACGATTCAGATCGATATCCTGATGGTTACCGGGATGGCTATCGAGACGGCCCACGCCAAGATATGGACCGCTATGGGGGCCGGGATCGCTATGATGACCGAGGCAGCAGAGACTATGACCGAGGGTATGACTCCAGGATAGGCAGTGGCAGAAGAGCATTTGGTAGTGGGTACCGTAGGGATGATGACTACAGAGGAGGTGGTGACCGCTATGAAGACCGATATGACAGAAGGGATGATCGGTCATGGAGCTCCAGGGATGATTACTCTCGGGACGATTATAGGCGTGATGACAGAGGTCCCCCCCAAAGACCCAAACTGAATCTAAAGCCTCGGAGTACTCCAAAGGAAAATGATTCCTTTGCTAGCACCTCCCAGTCCAGTAGAGCAGCTTCTATCTTTGGAGGGGCAAAGCCTGTGGACACAGCTGCCAGGGAAAGAGAAGTCGAGGAGCGGCTACAGAAGGAGCAGGAGAAGTTGCAGTGGCAGCTGGATGAGCCAAAACTAGACCGCCGGCCGAGGGAGAGACACCCGAGTTGGCGAAGTGAAGAAACTCAGGAAAAAGAACGGTCAAGGACAGGAAGTGAGTCATCGCAGACTGGGGCCTCAGCCACATCTGGCAGAAATACACGAAGGAGAGAGAGTGAGAAGTCTCTAGAAAATGAAACCCTCAATAAAGAAGAAGACTGTCACTCTTCAACCTCCAAACCTCCTAAACCTGACCAGCCTCTAAAGGTAATGCCAGCCCCTCCACCAAAGGAGAATGCGTGGGTGAAGCGAAGCTCTAACCCTCCTGCTCGATCTCAGAGCTCAGACACAGAGCAGCAGTCCCCTACAAGTGGGGGGAAAGTAGCTCCAGTTCATCCCTCTGAGGACGGACCGTCAAGGAAAGATGACAGTAAAATAGAGGGGGTGAGTATCCCCAAAGGCCAATCTGGGAATTCCAGTCGTGGTCCTGGAGATGGAGGGAACAAAGACCACTGGAAGGAGTTGGATAGGAAGGATAGCAAAAAAGATCAAGACTCCAGACCTGCACCTGAGCCAAAGAAATCTGAGGAGAATCCAGCTTCTAAGTTCAGTTCTGTAAGCAAATATGCTGCTCTTTCCGTGGATGGTGAAGATGAGAATGAGGACGACCACACTGAGTAGACCTCTACATGCTGGGCTTTCTTCTAGTCTCCACCCCGGAACATTAAAGAGCAAATGAAACCTCTATCCAGACAAGAAAAAATAAAACTCACCATCTCCTGAAGACCTTTCTTAACTTTTTTTTAAATGAGATGAAATTGTTTTGCATGCTGCTGCAGCCTTTTAAAGTATTGAAGTAACTGGAGATCACCATTGTAGCCAGAGAGATGTGGCTGCTGCTTTTGATATGAGGGTACCAAGCAGCTCCCTGTGTGACTAGTGCCTGGGGCTCCATTCAGCAGAAATGTAGTGGCAGTGAGACTCAGGTGCATCAGTTAGATGGTAGAGAAAGGTACAAGGAAGAGTGAGATTTCTACCTTTTAATTCTTACCCTGTGGTGGCACCTATGAATTCCCAAACATCATCTGAATAAATTTCCCATCCTTGGAAAGGTAGATTTAGTCTCTCAAGTTATCTTAGTCTCCAGGAGGCTGCCAGCGCTTCTACTTTAATTCTGACTTAACTGGGGCCAGCCTAGGGGGATTGTTATATTTAAATTTTTTTCTTTACCCCCTAAGGGGGTAGTTGGGAGTGAGTCTACAGGCCACTAACAAGTAGTACCGCTTGGGGACCAAAATGAATGGGAAACTTAATCGTGGTTTGAAAAGCTTTGGTTGGGGGAGTGATGAGTTCTTTTATACCAGGTAGAAAGGGAAATGGTGTGACCTCCACATGAATAGAATGATCATTTCCTGGATGAGGAAGCATTTAGCAGTCATAGCAAGTTCCAGTCTTCTAAAATCTGTCCTTTCTAAAGGTTTGAATCTATCCATTCTTTGAAAACCTTGTCATTCTGGTCATCTTGTGTTCTTGATGACACTGTTAGCCTTCCAAAAGCAGTCTCTCTAGTCACACACACTTGCTCTCACAGGCATTTTATCTTGGCCACCAGAAGCTGTGGCCTGAGGAATCACTGCTTTTCTCAAGCAAACTGGCTCTGTGGTGTCTGATTGCTGCCCTGTCTGCCTGCTCCTGCTGCTTTCGCCCCCTTGGAGGTCAGAGTATTTCAACTGATGGACCTGGGTGGGGAATAAGAGTGTGTAAATGGGGGGAATTGAGCTAAAGGTCTTCAGCCTGGATTGGAGTGTTTAGGGTTTTCTATTGTTTCCTTCTTCACTGGACTACATGCTGGTGCTTGGGTTTGTAATGTGACCTAGACTGTGGTTTTCTGCTGGGGGGTGGGGTTGGTTTCTTGACTTGCCTCGAGAATAAAGGATAATGCAAGGAACTGTTGAACAAGGTCCTGTCTTCTCTCGCAACACAGTAGCTTGACCTGTCTGCTGTGATCTGCACCTTTGTGTAGGGATCAGCTCCAAAGCTGCCCTGTTGTGGGACATGAAGGGACCTGCAGACAAGTGAGACCTTGGTCTTAGTGTGCGAGCCCTAAGCCTGCTGTGCAGGAGCATTGGTTTAGTGTGCTGCAGCAGTGGGTACAGTGAGGCGCTCATCCAGTGGTCTTGATTGGCTAGTAGCCAGGAAGTGGGCTTTTAGTGAGACATCCACAGTTGAATGGGTTTTTAAACCATTGGTTGTAGACAGTGAAAAGGTAGTTGGCCCTCTTCATTTCTATTTCCCTTCCAGATAGTTGCATCCAGAAGAAAGCTGTTGTGCCCCACTCTATTTTGCTCCTCTGTTAAACGAAAAACAGGGGTTGACTTATGTCCCGCTCCTGAATACATGTAAAATTTGTACAAAAATATCTTCTATGAAAATGATTTGTAATCTGTAGACATTACTTGGGAGATGTCTTGAGATGTAAAATCCCATCCTTTGGGTTGAGGGTTTTTTGTTTTTCTCCAAATAAATCCAGTCTTTAAAGTTGAAAAAAAAAAAGAAAAAAAAAGAAAACATATCTAAAATGACTATAAATTTGATTATAATGACTAACTACTAACTTGCATCTCTTTATATCCTAATTGTTGGTAAGAATAATTTTTAAGGATTAACAATTTCCATTCCCTTGTTAAATAAGCCATATAAGTAGAATACCTTGAATAATAGTATAAATATATGTACAGTATGTTCTAACAAAATTAATCTCAAATTTGTAACAATGCACAAAATTTGTACACAGTATACAAAAATCCAATCCAATGTAAAATATTGGAAAAACTTAGTTGCTTTTTAAAATTACATTCAATCATCTACCTTATTATCATATTATATCTATATTCCTATTTTTAGAATAGATTATATAATATAGTCGTATCTATTCTTTATCTTTTTTACAAACAAGAATGTTTAATTTAATCTTCTTTGTTCAGCTTTTATTTTTTAGCCATTACCAATAAAAACATGTAAGCAATCACTCCCAAACTGACAATTATCCATTACACATTGAAAGACCAAAAACCACCCACTCCACCTCTTAGGAGTGTGGGTTTTATGTTCTTAAATGTACTTTCTGCTATCTGTGGGTGATGACATCTGTAGTGTATCCTGAAAAGAAAAAAATATGGATAATTCCTAGAAGAGGCAGAACTCGGCTCAAGTCCTGGCTAGAGTAGTCTTAAAACTGGATCGTCTCAGCTAGCTACCTGGAAATTTTTCTGAGCAGTTTGTAGTCAAAATCCAATCTTTGTGTGAGATTTATCAGCTTAGTGACATTATCATAGTCCATGCAAAATCATTGTTGTCAGTCCTCATCTTTCTTTTAAAGCGTTTGAAAACTTTTATTCAAAGTTTTTCATGTTCTACCTGAAAAAATTAAACATTATTAATCTCAAAAAAATGTTTAAATTTTAAGAGAGCACCATAACTAAAGAAAGCTTCTAAAGAGTCAGGAATGGATATGTGGAGAAATAGAATTTTGACATAAATAGTCCCTGGAGTTTTGGTTTTCTTCTATCCTACACCAGGTACATCTTCTAATATGAGATAGAAACTGATCCCAGAAATGCAGGGCTGGTTTAACATATGAAAAACCGTAAATGTTATCCAACATATAAACAAATTAAAGGAAAAAAACCACATGATCATATCCATAGATGCTGAAAAAGCCTTTGACAAAGTCCAACACTCCTTTATGATTAAAGCCCTGGAGAGATCAGGAACACAGGGAGAATACCTAAATATAATAAAGGTGATTTACAAGAAACGGACAGCCAGTATCAAACTTAATGGAGAAAAAGTCAAAGCAATCCCACAAAAATCAGGAACTAGACAAGGATGTCCTGTCTCCCTTTATCTATTCTATATAGTTCTTGAAGTTTTAGCAAAAGCAGTAAGAGAATGAAAGAAAATTAAGGGGATACAAATTGGAAAAGAAGAAGTGAAACTATCTCTATTTTCAGATGATATGATTGTATACATAAGTGATCCACAAAATTCTACCAGGGAACTCCTACAGCTGATAAACAACTTGACCAAGGTAGCAGGATTCAAGATTACCTCAAAGTAATCAGTAACCCTTCTATACACTAAAGAAAGAAGAGCCGAAAAAGAAATAAGAGAAACATTACCCTTCATTATAGCAGCAAATAGTATTAAATACCTTGGAGTAACTATAACCAAAGAAGTAACAGACTTATTTGACAAAAATTTTAAATCACTGAAGAAAGAAATTGAAGAGGATATCAGAAAATGGAAAGCTCCCCATGTTCCTGGATAGGTAGGATCAACATAGTAAAAGTGGCAATTCTACCGAAGGCAATCTACAGATTCAATATACTGCCCATCAAAATCCCAACGCAATATTTTTTGGATCTTGAAAGAATAATACTCAATTTAATTTGGATTAACAGGAAAGCCAGGACTGCCAAAACAATTATACTCAACAAAAGAACCTCAGGAGGTATCATCATCCCTGACTTCAAGTTATATTATAGAGCTACAGTAATAAAAACAGCCTCTTATGGGCATAAAAACAGACTTGTGGACTAATGGAATAGAATTGAGGATCCAGACATTAACCCAAAAAACCTATGAACACCTGATCTTTGACAAAGAAGCCCAAAATATTCAATGGAAAAAAAGAGAGTATCTTTAACAAATGGTGTTGGCATAGCTGGATGGAAGTGTGTAGAAAAACGCAAATAGATCTGAGCCTGTCACCCTGCACAAAACTCAAATCCAAGTGGATCAAAGACCTGAACCCAGACACTTTAAACTTGATAGAAAAGAAAGTGGGAAATACACATCTACAAATTGGCACAGGCCACCATTTCCTAAATATAACACCAGTGGCACAGACACTAAGACCAACAATCAATAAGTGGGATCTCCTGAAGCTGGAAGCTTCTGCAAAGACAAGGACACTGTCAAAAGGAAAAAACAACAGCCTACAGAATGGGAAAAGATTTTCACCAACCCTACAAGTGATAGAGGACTGATCTCTAAGGTATATAAAGAGCTCAAGAACTTAGAGCCCAAAACCTTGAATAACCCTATCAAAAAATGGGGTACAGATCTAAAAAGGGAATTCTCAGCAAAGGAACTACGAATGGCTGAAAGGCACCTGAAAAAGTGCTCTTCATCTTTAGCCATCAGAGAAATGCAAATCAAAACAACTTTGAGATACCACCTAACACCTGTTAGATTGGCTAAGATAAAAGGCACAGATGACAGCCTATGTTGGAGAGAATGCAGAGCAAGGCGAACACTCCTCCATTGTTGGTGGGAGTGTAAGCTTGTTCAGCCACTTTGGAATGCAATATGGTGGTTTCTCAGAAAACTGAGAATCAATCTCCCCAAGGACCCAGCAATACCTCTTATGGGTGTATACGCTAAAGATGCACAGACACACTCCAAAGCCATTATCTCAAATATGTTCATAGCAGCGTTATTTGTAATAGCAAGAACCTGGAAACAACCTAAATGCCCCTCTACTGAAGAATGAATTAACAAACTGTGGTACATCTACACAATGGAGTACGTCTCAGCAGTAATAAAAAAATGATATCCTAAAATTTGCAGGCAAATGAATGGATTTGGAGAATATTCTACTGAGTGAGCTATCACAAACTCAGAAAAATAAGCAGGGGATGGACTCACTTATTAGTGGGCTCTAAACAAACAAACAAACAAACAAGAAAAAACAAAGCATTCCCAAGGTGCAAACCACAACCACTGAACAGATTGGGACCAGAAACACCCTGGACTGACAACTTGGTTCCCACTTCCCCTAGAGGAACACCGGATTCACTCTTGAGGAAGGGAGGAGAAAACTGCATCTGCCAGGAGTGGAGACTGAACTAAGCAATATTTTGGCAGTGGGACCATGGGACTGCCTGCAGCCTCCCCAGGGATAGGATGGGGATTTTTGGATAAGAAAGAACGACCTGATGTGGTGGGAGGGGGTAGGGACCTTGAATAAGGATATACAAGGTTAGAAAGTGTGACTTCTTTGTTAATAATAATAATAATAATAATAATAATAATAATAATAACAATAAAATGAAAAAAAAGGAAAAAAAAAAAGAAACTTAATTTTTTTTAAACAAAATGCTTGGTTTTAGAGGAGGAGAGAGCTATTCTCCAACTCCAAAGCCAGTTTTGATATATAATTAAGCCAAGACCTCAACTTTTAATCAGGACTCCTAGGCAATTGAAGACTAGATAGTTATAGTTTTCCTTGTCAACTAATTCATACATAAAAACTTACTAAAGTGGTATAAAGTGGATAATTTTGAGAGACATCAAAATATAGTTTTTTATTTATAATGCAAATTAGGATAGAAGATGAGTTAAGTACAATTGTCTGGACTCACCAAAATAAGATAGAAAATTAATTTCTTTCTCTAAATTTGTCAGTTGATAATGGACTAAACATTATTGATATATTTCTTGGCTGTATGTATAGTATATAGTTATTTTACTTATTCTATGCAGCTTTTATTATATTAGTTACAATATTGAAAAAAATGTGATAATATATTGTTTACCAAATAAAGCTTGCCTGAAGATCAAAGGACAGAGACAGCAACATAATTAGCCATAGTTGTCAGACAGTTGGTGGCATATACCTTTAATCTTAGCATTCAAGAAGCAGAGATCTATCTATATCTCTGTGAGTTTGGTCATCCTGGACTACACAAGATTAATCAGATTAATCGAGTAGAAAAGGAAAAGGAAAACAGAGTAGGGAGTGTTCCACACCTTTAATTCCATTACTGAAGACCATACAACTTTAATTTCAGGATTTAGGATTACATACCATTAATTCTAGCACTCGGAAGCTTGAAACAGGAAGTGTTAAGACTGAACAGAGAAAGAAATATAAGGTTGAAGGAGATAGGAATTTCATCCTCCCTGAAGTTCCCTTTCCATCCCCTTTTCAGTCTAAATATTATTTGTAGAGGAGACAGGAGCTACCCTTTTTGGCCTGAGGATTTAGTAGTAGTGAGATGTGGCTGTGACTTGTTACACTGTCTCTCTGATCTTTCAGTGTTACCCAAATATCTGGCTCAGTTTTTCAATTATAATACAAATTAGAATTTGTGAAATATGTAACCATATATACTTAAAAGGAAGGTGTGTAATATAATGATAGTTTAGCCAAACAGCAGTATTAAATTCATCCATAAATCCCATAACTTCTTATGCCATTCATTTATTTTTACCATGTTTACTTTATTATGAATTTCTTTGGGAAACAGAAAAAAATTAAATCAGGGAGAGGTTTGTTACCACTCAAACAGTCATGCTGCTATTGAGCCAGTAGGCATATCTTGTATAATATTATAGCTAATAGACTTTATAGCTGAGTATTAACCCTGATATGTTTTCATGCCCAGAACAATGCATAACACCTTCTGGGACTGTGAACACTGGTCATAAACTAAAAAGATTCTAGCTTAATTTCTTGTGATTTTCCTATTTTCTTAGAATTAGGTGTGGATGTCTTCAGCAGCAGATTATGCTCCCATTGAGCATGGAGTAATAGTTGTTTATTCCTCATGTCCTCACAAATTTATTTCATTTGATTTCCAATTTTTAAGATTAAAACCACAGATGACAGTCTATGCTGCAGAGGATGCAGAGCAAGGGGAACATTCTTTCAGTGTTGGTGGGCATGTAAACTTGTTCAGCCACTCATGAATGCAGGATGGAAATTTCTCAGAAAACTGGGAATCACTCTTTCCAAGTATCCAGCAATACCACTTTTAGGCATATACCCTAAAGACACACACTCACAGCCCAAAAGATTTAGCTCAGCTATTTTCATAGCAGCATTATTTGTAATAGGAAGAACCTGGAAACAACCTAGATGCCCATCAACTGAAGAATGGATTAAAATACTGTGTTACATCTACACAATGTAGTACTACTCAGCTGTGAGGAAAAAATGATATTCTAAAATTTGGAGGCAAATGGATGGATATAGAGAATATCCTCCTGAGCAAGGAATCACAATCCCAGAAAGATAAGCAGGGGATGTACTCACTCATTAGTGGACTTTAAAAAAAGAATCTCTAATATACAACCACATGTATTGATTCTGGATTTTATTATTTGTGTATTCATCTATAGGTGTTTTGGTGATCATGTATACATATAAATATCCTTAATGTTATCAGAATGAAGATGTTTAAAATTATTATTTAAAATTTTGTTTTTATTTATCTTTCAAATCACATTGTTCCCTATTTCTGTTTGGATACTTAAACTTTTTCTTTTGGACTTACTATAGAATTCAACAGTAACTTAAAAAACTAAGACAAATACATATCATATAATTTCTTAAAACTTACAAAATAAACAAAGCCTTTAAATGTTACAAAGACAGTGAAACCCTGTTATTAATCATAGTATTTCTTTTTTCTTTTTTAAAAATTTTTTATATATACATTTATTATTTGTTTTTTTTTCCTTCTTTATTTTGTATTTATCAAAAAAAACAGTAAAAAGAATTTAAAAATGCCGAAGAGTTAACAATAACTATACAGAGGATAATAATCATAAACATGGCTTATCAAGGGTGGAAATATATCATGTACCCCATCAAACTCAGATATCATACCTCTCAATATCATGTACACACTTATGATCTCCCCATTTACAATATTGGCCATTTGTGCTGCTCATTTGCTTACAAAAATTTAAAGAAAGATGTCATGGTATAAAAGAGCTCAAGGCTAGAGCATAGCTAAATGACACAGTGCCTCACTTCTGCATTGATAGCCTCTGGCAGGGGTGTGGGTAAGGAAAGACTCAGTTTTTTGAAGGGCTGGCAACAGGAGTTTAATTATGCTCCAGTAAGTAAATGAGAAGCATGAATGAGCTGTTTTGTAAATGGGGAGATCATAAGAGTGGGTATGAAACTGAGAGGACTAGTAACTGAGTTTGATGGTGTGCATGATGTAAAATCACCAAATAATAAATAAAAATATTATGCAAAAAGAATTTTTCACTTATATATAAGGTCACTGTGTATATATAACACATATGTTGTATTCACAGAGGCCAAAAGACAGAGGTAAAACCTCTTGATCTGAGTTAAAGTTGCAAAGCCACACAGTGTGGGTGTTAGGAACTGAACTCAGATTCTAAAAGTAAGCAAACACTTTTAACCTCTAGACAATATGTCAAGCCCTAGAATTTCATTTACTGACTATAGCTATTTTGAGTGTTACAAGATAAAATCATAGGATACATGGATAAAAATGAGACTTTATTCATAATAAAAAAAATAAAATCTCGATGCAGTTTTAATACACATTTCCTTAACAGATAATAATGTTGAACATTATTTTCAATATTAATTTTTCTTGTTTTTGAGAATTCTGTTCAAAACTATGGCAGATTTTTAAAAAAAAATTTGGTTCTTTGTTTCTTAATATTCATTTGGTTTTTACGTTTTATTATTTGTTTACTTTGTTTTATTTGTTGTATAATATGTGTGTTACTTTTCTGTTAATGGTATAGCTGAAAATCAATGTTCTCATTGTGTGGGCTCACTTTTTAATTGGTTGATGGTTTCTTTTGCAGCACTAAAGTTTTTCTACTTTGAAGGTCTATTTATCAGTCAATAGTCTTATTAAATACCCTACCAGAGTCTTTGTCAAAGCCTTTTAGTCTATGTTTATTTATATTATGAAATGAGTTTGATATGTATTCTCTAGCAATTTCAAAGGAAATAAAGGTACATTGAGGTTCTTGATCCCTTGAAGTTCAATTTTATACATGGTGAGATAAATTTTCATTCCACTTAAAGCTGATATTCTGTTTTACCAGAATGATTATTTGAAGGTAGTTTTGTTCCTTCATTGTGTGTTTTTTGTCACTTTCATAAAACAATGAGATCAGTATTGTAAGTAAAATTCTGTTAAGAGATTCAATACTGTTCTTCTCCTCAACGTGACTGTCTTCTGTCAGTACTATGCTAATAATTATTACTGTAGCTCAATAGTATAACTTGGATTTAGATATAAAGATAACTTTTGTGATCTTATTTTTGCTCAGGATTATTTTGAATATACAGACTTTGTAAGTCCAAATAAATTTTAAGATATTTTTAACATATATGAATTTTTTTTCATGAAATTTTGAGTGGATCACACTGAATTTGAAAATAGATTTTGATAGAATAATGATTTCAACATGACCACTTTTTATTTTTACTTTTTTTATTATAAAGTCTCATTTTTTATCCATGTATCATCTTGTTCAAACTCTCTTCCCCCTCCCACCCCTCAAAGTCACTCTCTCTTTTCCTTATCTCCTTATCTACTTCCCAGAAATGACAGGAGATCTAAAATTCCCAAGGTAGCTTAGTTCAGCATCCACTTCAAGCAAATCTACTTTCCAAATCCCATCATCAAGACTGGGTAAAGTGTTCCTTTGGAGGGAATGGGCTCCAAGGTGTCAGTCCAAATGCTTCAGATCCCAACTTTGACTTTTGTACAGAGTGATAGGTTAGGAACTCTTTACATTATTCTACACACTACTATCCAGCTATGCCAACACCATGTGTTAAACATACTATTGTTTTTACATTGAATACTTTGGGCCTCTTTCTCAAAGATCATGTATTGGTAGTTTTTTGGGTGAATGTCAAGAACTTCAATTTGATTTCATTGATCCACAGGTCTGTTTTTGTGCCTGTACTAGGCTGATTTTATTACTGTAGCTCTATAGTATAACGTGAAGTTGGGGATGGTGATGCCTCCTGGAATTCTCCTGTTGAGCAAAATTGTTTTGGAAATCCTGGCTTCCCTGTTATTTCAATTGTTCCTTCAAAATCTATAAAAATTGTGTTGTGATTTTGATGGGAATTGCATAGAATGTGTAGATGACTTTGGGTAAGATTGCCATTTTCACTATGTTGATACTACCTATCCAGGAACATAGGAGATCTTTCCATTTTCTGATATACTCTTCACTTTCTTTCTTCAGTGATTTAAAGTTTTTGTCAAGTACATCTGTTACTTCTTTGGTTATTATTACTTCAAGGTATTTATTGCTAATTGCAGCCATTATAAAGGGTGATGTTGCCCTTATTTCTTTTTCAGCAATTTTTTCTTAAGTATGTAGGAGGGTTACTGATTTCTTTGAGTTAATCTTGGATCTTGCTTCATTCCTGAAGGTGTTTATCAGCTGTAGAAGTTACCTGGTAGAATTTTGTGGATCACTTATGTATACAATCTTATCAACTACAAATAGAGGTAGTTCCACTCCTTCTTTTCTAAATTGTATCTCCTTAATCTCCTTATTCTGTTATTGCTTTAGCTAAAATTTAGAGAACTATATTGAATAGATAAGGGGAGAGAGGACAGCCTTGTCTAGTTCTTTATTTTAGTGGTATTGCTTTGAGTATTTCTCCATTTAGTTTGATGTTGGCTGTCGGCTTCTTGTAAGTTGGCTATGTTAAGTTTAGGTACTTTCTCTATATCCGTGATCTCTTCAGGACTTTTATCATAAAGGAATGTTGATGTTTGTCAAATGCTTTTTCTGCATCTAAGGATATAATCATGTATTTTTCCTTTAGTTTCTTTGTATGATGGATGACATTTATGGTTTTTCATATGTTGACCCATTCCTGCATTTCTGGGATGAAGCCTACTTGATCATGGTGGATGATATTTTTATATGTTGCTGTTTATGGCTTGCCAGAATTTTGTTGAGAATTTTTGCATCAATATTCATGAGCCAAGTTGGTCTTTAATTCTCTTTCTTTGTTGTGTTTTTAAGTGGCTTGGGTATTAGGGTAATTTTAGCCTCATAAAATGTGTTTGGCAATGTTTCTTCAGTTTCTACTGTATGAAACAGTTTGAGGCATATTGGTAGTAGTTCTTTGAATCTCTAGTAGAATTCTGAAAAGAAAATATCTTGTCCTGGACTTTTTTTACTTGGGAGTCTTTTAATGACAGCTTCAATTTTCTGTAAGGTCTCCTTAGACATTTAATCTGGTCTTGATTTAATTTTGGAAAATGGAACCTGTCCAAAAAGTTGTCCATTTCTTCTAGGTTTCCCATTTTTGTGAAGTATAAACTTTCAAAGTATGACCTCATAATTCTCTGGATTTCATGTGGATCTGTTATGTCCACCTTTTCATTTCTGATTTTGTTGATTTGGATATTCTCTGTCTGCTTTTTGGTTAGGTTGGATAAGGGTTTATTTATCTTGTTGACTTTCTCAAAGAACCAACTCTTTGATACATTGATTCTTTGTATTGTTCTTTTTGTTTCAATTGTATTGATTTCAGCTCAATATTTGATTAATTCCTGCTGTCTATTCCTTCTAGGTGAGTTTGCTTGTAATTATTCTTAGGCTTTCAGCTGTGTTGTTAGTTCTTTAGTGTGGAATTTCTCTAGGTTTTCCATATAGGCATCTAGTGTTATGAATTTTCCTCTTAAGACTGCTTTCATTGTGTCCCACAAGTTTGCTTATGTTGTAGATTAATTTTATTTAAATTCTAGGAAACCTTTGATTTCTTTCTTAATTTCCTCTTTGACCCAGAGGTGGTTCAGTTGAGTGATGTTAAGTTTCCATGAGTTGGTAGGCTTTCTCTGATTTTTGATGTTGTTGAACTCTAAATTTAAGCCATGGTGGTCTGATATGATACAAGAGATTATTTCCTGTTTTTGTATCTCTTGATATTTGCTTTATGACCTATCATGTGGTCAATTTTAGAGAAAGTTCCATGTGGTGCTGAGAAGTATGTATATTACTTTGCTTTTGGGTAGAAGCTTCTGTAAATATCTATTAAATCCATTTGCATCATAACTTCTGTTAGACTCCTTGTTTCTCTGTTGATTCTCTGTCTGGTTGACCTATCCAAGGATAAAAGTGGGGTATTGAAGTCTCCCACTATGAGGGTGTGAGAATTGATGTGGGATTTGAGCTTTACTAGTGTTTCTTGTACATGGATAAATGCCCTTATATCAGGGGCATAAATATTCAGGATTGAAATCTTATCTTGATCAATTTTTCCTGATATGAATAAGTAATGTCCATCTTTGTCCCTTTTAACTGATTTCAGTTTGAAGTCTACTTTTTTAGATATTTGGATGGCAGCACTAGCTTGTTTCTTAGGGCCATTTAATTGAAAAATCTTTCCCCAAACCTTTAACCTGATCCTGTGTCTGCCTTTAAGGCTGAGGTGTGTTTCTTGTAAGCAGCAGAAGGATGGCTTATGTTTATGTATCCATTGTGTTAATGTGTGTCTTTTTGTAGATGAATTGAGTCCATTGATATTAAGGGATATTAGTGACCACTAATTGTTATTTCCTGTTATTTTTTTTTTGTATCTTGTATGTATTTCCTTTTGGAGGTTTTTCTTCTGTGAGATTATTGATTATTAGTGATTTCATGGATTTATCTGGGATCCTTAGGGTGGAGTTTTCCCTCTAAGGCTTTGTGGATAGGTATTGTTTACATCTGACTTTGCCATGAAATGTCTTGTATACTCCATCTATGGTGATTGATAGTATTGCTGTGTATAGTAGTCTGGATTGGCATCCATGCTCTTTTAATGTCTGTATAATTTCTGACCAGGACCTTCTTGCTTTCATTGTTTCCATTGAATTTTCAGGTGTTATTCTGATGAGTCTGCCTTCATAGGTAAGTTGGCACTTTTCTTTTGAAGCTCTTACATTTTTTTCTTTGTTCTGTATGTTTTGTGTCTTTAGTATTATGTGGCAAGCACTCTTTTTTTTGGTGGGTAAAATCTATTTGGTTTTCAGTAAATTTCTTGTATCTTTATTGGCATTTCTTTCTTTAGATTGGGAAAGTTTTCTTCTTTGATTTTTTTAATACATTATCTGGGCCTTTGAGCTGGTATTCTTCTATTATTTTCAGGTTAGGGCTTTTCATGTTGTTTCAAATTTTCTGAACATTTTGTGTTATGGTGTTTCCGGTTTTAGTGTTTTCTTTAACTGATATATCTATTTCTGCTATTGAGTATTCCACTTCTGAGACTCTCACTTCCATCTCTTAGATTCTGTTGGTTATCCTTGCATCTGTAGTTCCAGCTCTTTTCTTCAGATTATCTATTTCTACCTTTGCTTCATTTTGTGCCTTTTTAATTACTTCTATTTCAATTTTTAGTTCCTGGAATGTTTCTTTCATTTTTTGATTTTCATTTTTGGGGGGGTTTTCTTTCAAGGATTTGTTCATCTCTTCTATGTTTTTTTTGTATTTTCTTCTATTTCTTCAAGAGAATTTCTTATATCCTCTTTTAAAGCTTCTATAATCTTCATAAATGTATTTTTAACTGTTGTTTCTTTCTATTTCCTCTTCACCACTCTGTTTGTGTCTTGGTGTTTTAGCTCCACCAGTTTATTCTGGTATTGCCTTGTTGTTGTTTATATTATTATATGTATTCTTGCACTGGTGTCAGACCATGGTTTCAGTTTTTCACACTTTGTCAGCTTTTAGTCAGGTGTGGCTAGTGGGTTTATGTGTCTCCTGTCTGCTCTGAGCAAATTGCTTGATGTATGACTCTGCTGTGGACACGGTTCTGCGTTTTGAAGGTTCCTGATTGTTTATGATGATGCAGTTCAACCTGAAGGCAGGGCCAGGCCTTGGGAGGACCTTTTTGTTAAGGGTCACTGGGGAATACTGCTCCCAGCTATAGCCCAGATCCTATCTGCTGGCAAGAGTCTGAGATCAGAACCTTGGTTGTGACCCTGGCCCTGGAAAAAGATTCTCCATAAGGGAAGTCCGGGAGCTGTAATCTGCTCACCTGTAATTCCACTCTGAACAGAGGTCTGAGTTTTAAAGGTATCAGTCTGTCTTTGATGATGCAGTTTGCCCTGTTAGTGGGGCCCAGCCCTAGGAGGTCCCTTCTTATAGGGGTCGCTGGGGGACCCAGGGCCTATCTGCTAGCAAGTGTCTGACATCTGAACCTTGCATGTGACCGCAGCCCCAGGGAGGGATTATCCAAATGGGTGGCCCAGGAGCTGGAATCTGCTCACCTCTGATTCCACTCTGGACAAGGGTCTGAGTTTCAAAGGTGTCAGTCTGTCTCTCGATCATTTTTTAATATGACTTTCTTTCATGTTGATATTTTTACTTGTTAGTAATTTTTACTTTTACTGAATCAATTATGTACAAATATGTATTCAAATTCATAATAGTAATTTATTATTCATATATTTAAGTTAACCTTACATATATGCGCTATCATTTAAAGAGTAAGATGATTTTTCCAATATGATTTTGCATTATATTTATGTATTTGTAGACTTTGTTTTTTAATTTTTTATTACTTATAAAATATTGATGTTTATCCATGTATTCCCTGCTGATTCTCCCTTCTCTCCTCTCAATTCTTCCCAGTCAGGATACAGCCTCCTCCATTCCCATACCCCAATCCCCTCTCCCCAAAGGACAGGAAGTTCCAAAGTATGTCATTTCACTGTGTTGTATCTACTCCAGATAGGTCTAATTGAGTCCCTCATCCAAATATCAATAATGGGTTAGGCATTCCTCTGGAGGAAATGGGATACAAGTTGCCAGCCTATTTATAGGAACACAGTCTGATATCATCCCTCGAGGTTCTACATACTGCCCATGCGAGTCTACAGTCACCTACCCTTGGAGGGCCTATCTCCTTTTTCCATAGTTCCTCAGTGCCTGCTCTTGATTGACTGAGCTCCCCAGAGCTCCAGCCAGCTATCACTGTGCAAATTTTCCTCAAAATCCCTATTATCTTGGTCATACAGACTCCGCTCCTTTACTTTCAGCTGGACAAGGAGCTCAGCCCAGTGCTCAGACTTGGATCTCTGTCTCCACCTCTATTCATTGTTGGATATAGGGTCTGAAATGACATTTAAGATGGTTATTCGTTTGCTTATAGGGGAAGTCTTATCAAAGTACCCCCTCCACTATTGGTTGGAGACCTAGCCAAGGACATCTTGTGAGTTCTTGAAAGTTTCCATACCACCCTGTCTCTTTTCCACCACAATTGGGCACCTCTATCCAAGTATCATTTCTTTTTTTTCCCTCTTTGTTGTTTCTTTCACTCAACCATTCTTCTTGTTCCTACTTTTTTTTGGTTGGACCCTGTTATGATCCCCATTTGCAAAAATGATCTTCTCTATTTTTTCTTCCTAGGAGATTCTTTGGATGTCTCTATTAAGTTCTTTCTAATCCCAAGATGTTCTGGGGTTGCAGTTTGCAGCTTGGTTATTCTTTGCTTTTTGTCTAAAGTTCACTTTTGAGTGAGTACATCATATACCTATATTTCTCAGCTTGTGATACTTCACTCAGGAAGATATTCTCCAAATTGTTTTCTTTAAAGGTCTGGCCACAAGGAGTATAATTATGCTCCAGAAAGTAAATGAACAACATGATTGGGCATTTTTGTAAATGGGGAGATCATAAGAGTGGGCATGAATCTGAGAGGCCTGATAACTGAGTTTTATGGGGTGCATTATGAAAAAAATAAACATATAAATAAAAAAGAAAGGTCACTCATTTAAAAAAAAGAAAATAAGCATATTAATTGATTAGTCTACAAATTTTAGGATGTCATCTTTTTTTACTGCAAAGCAGTAATCCATTGTGTAGATGTTCAACAGTTTGTTAATCCATCATTCTCCAGTTGAGGAGAATCTAGGTGATTTTCAGGTTCTTTTTATTACTAATAATGCTGTTGTGAAAAGAATTGAGCTAATGACTTTGGGTTGATAATGTGTATCTTTAGGGTATATGCCTAAGAGTGGTATTGCTGGATCCTTGGAGAGATTAATTCCCAGTGTTCTGAAGAACATGCATACTTCATTCCAGAGTGGCTATACATGTTTATGCTCCCAACCACAATGAAGAACTGTTCCCCTTGCTACACATCCTTCCAGGCATAGTCTGTCATTTGAATTTTTGATCTTAGTCATTTTATGAGGTGTAAGGTATTATCTGAAAGTTGTTTTGATTTAAAATTCTCTGATGGCTAAAGTTATTGATCCATTTTAAGTGTGTTTTAGCCATTTGTAATTCTTCTATTGAGAATTCCCTTTTTAACCCTGAACCCCAAGTTTTAATTGAATTGTTTAGGGTTTTTGGCTCTAGTTTCTTGAGTTCTCTACATATTTTAGAGGTCAATTCTCTGTCAGATGTAGTATTGGTGAATACCTTTTCCCATTTGTAGGCTGTTGCTTTGTTTCATTGACTGTGTCCTCATAGAAGCTTGTCATTTTGAGGATGTTATTGATTGTTGTTTTTTTGTCTGTGCTACTAGTGCGATATTTTGGATGGGGCCAACTTTGCGCATTCATTGAAGGATATTTCCCTCTTTCTTTTCTATAGGATTAGTGTACCTGGGTTTATGTTGTGGTCTTTTATTCACCTAGATTTGAGTTTTGTGCAGGTTGATAGGTTTAGATCTATTTGCATTCTCCTACATCCTACCATTCAGTGATGCTTACACCATTTCTTGATAATATTATCCTCTTTAACTTGAATATATTTGGCCTCTTTGTCAAAAATCAGGTGTTCATAGGTGTGTAGGTAAAGGTCAAGGATTTTGATTCAATTCAATTGATCCACAAGTCTGTTTTTATGCCAGTACCAGGCTGATTTTTATTACCATAGCTCTATAGTGCTCTATAGTATACCTTGAATTCAGGTATGGTGATTCTTCTTGAAGCTCTTGTATGGAGCAAGACTGTTTTTAAAATCCTGGGTTTGCTGTTCTTCTATGTGAATATGAATATTTTTTTCAAGGTCTGTAAAAAAATTGTATTGGAACTTTGATGGGAATTGCATTGAATCTGTATGTTGTTTTTGGTATGATTGCCATTTTTACTATGTTGATCCTACCTATCCTGGAGCAAGGGAATTCTTTCCACTTTCTAATATTCTTTTCAATTTTTTTCTTCAGTGACTCAAAGTTTATATCAAAAATATCTGCTATTTCTTTGGTTATAATTACACCACGATATTTCAGGCTGTTTGCAGCCATTATAAAGAGTGATGCTTTCATTATTTCTCTTTATGTCTTTTATTCTTAGAGTACAGGAGGGCTATTGATTTTTTTGAGTTAATGTTGTACTCTACTAAATCGTGGTAGGTGTTTATCAGCTGTAGGATTTCCCAGGCTGAAATCTGGGGGTCACTTATTTAAACAGTCATATTATCTGCAAATAGAGAAAGTTTTACTTTTTCCTTTCCAATTTATATCCTCTTAATCTCCTGCTGTCCTCATTGCTTTAGCTGAAACTTGGAGAACAATATTGAATAGAAAAGGAGAGAGGACAGCATTTTCTTGTTTCTTGATTTTGCTTTGAATCTATCCCCACTAAGTTTGATATTGGCTGTTGGCTTGCTTTATGATATTTAGGTATTTTCCCTGTATTCCTGATTTCACCAGGACTTTAATGATGAGTATGTTTTGGACTTTTTCAAAGGCATTTTCAGCATCTAATTAAATAATCTTTTATTTTTCTTTTAGTTTGTTTATATGATTGATGAAATTCACAGTCTTGCATATGTTGAACCATTCCTGTTTGTCTAATTTGAAGCCTACTTGATCATGGTGGATTTTCTATTTTATTTTATATTTTTCATTTTTTATTATGAATAAAGTCTCACTTTTTATCCATGTATCCACTTGATCAACCTCCCTTCCCCCTCCTACCTCTCCCAGTGACTCTCTCTTCTCCCTATCTCTTTATCTCCTCCCTATCAAGGGCAGGCCTTTCCAGAATTTTATTTAATATTTTTCTATCAATGTTCATGGGGAAAATTGGTCTGTAATTCCCTTTCCTTGTTGCATCTTTGAATGCTTTGTGTATCTTTTATGTGGTCTCATAAAAAGAGTTTGGCAATGTTTCTTTAGTTTCTACTATAAGGAACATTTTGAGAAGTATTGGCATTAGTTTTTCTTTGAAAGTTTCTTAGTGGACTATACTGAAACCATCTTGTCCTGGGCATTTTTCACTTGGGAGACTTTTATTAACAGCTTCAATTTCCTTTAGGGCTATAAGTCTGTTTATGTCATTAATCTGATCTTATCTTAATTTTGGCAAGTAGTATCTGTCTAGAAAGCTGACAATTTTTTTAGGTTTTTAATTTTAGTTGAGTATAGATTTTCAAATATAACCTAATAATTCTCTGGGTCTCTTGGTTGTCTGTTTATATGTCCTTCTTTTAATTTCTGTTAATTTGGATATTCCCTCTCTACTTTTTGTTAAGTTTGGATAAGGGTTTATCTATCTTGTTGTCTTTTTCAAAGAGCTAACTTTTTGTTTCATTGTTTCTTTGTATTGGTCTCTTCTTTTTCTATTGTATTGATTCCAGCCCTATTTTGATTATTTCTTGGCATCTCCTCCTTCTAGGTGAGTTTGCTTCTAATTGTTCTAAAGCCTTCAGCTGTGTGGTTATGTCTCTTGTGTGAGATTTCTCTGTGTTTTTCATAGAGGGATTTAGTGCTATAATTTTTTTTAATTAATACTGCTTTCATTGAATCCAAAAAGTTTGGGTATGTTGTACATTCATCTTCTTTGAATTCTCAAAAGTCTTTGATTTTTCTTTTAACTTCTTTCTTGACCCAGAGGTGGTTCAACTGAGATATGTTCGGTATCCATGAGTATGTAGGCTGTCTGTGACTTTGTTGTTTTTGAACTCTGACTTTAGAGCATAGTGATCTGATAGAATACAAGAAGCTATTCCCATTTTTTTGTATCTCTTGATATTTTCTTTATGAATGAGTATGTGGTCAATTTTAGAGAAAGTTTCATGGGATGCTGAGAAATATGTATATTCTTTTGTGTTTGGGTAGAGGTTTATATATATATATATATATATATATATATATATTGCATCTATTTGTATCTTATTACCTGTTATACCACTTATTTCTCTGTTGAGTTATTCTCTGGTTGACCGAACCAAAAGTGAAAGTGGGATATTGAAATATGCTACTGTTAACGTGTGTGGTTTGTTGTGAGTTTTAAGATCTAGTATTGTTTTTTTTTACATGTGTAGGTGCCTTTGTGTTGGGGGCATAAATATTCAGGATAAATACTTCATCTTGATAGATTTTCCCTGAGACGAATAAGTCATGTTCATTCTGGTCACTTTTGATTGATTTTAGTTTAGTCTATTTTTATAGATATACTGATGGCTATACCAGCTTGTTTCTTGGAATCATTTGATTGGAAAGTCTTTTTCCAAACTTTTACTCTGAGCCTGTATTTTGTCTTTGAAGTTGAGTTGTGTTTCTTGTATGCAGCACTAGGATAGCTTCTGTTTTTGTGTCCATCATGGTAGGGTGTATCTTTTTATAAATGAATTGAATTCATTGATATTAAGGGATAGTAAGGACCAACAATTGTTATTTTCTGTTACTTTTGGTGGTAGCATGTGTGTATTTCCTTTCTTTGAGTTTTTTTCTGTGGAATTCTTGTTGTTTCATGGGTGTATCTGGTTTTCTTAATTTTAAGTTTTTCCTTTAGTGCTTTCTGTGGGCTGAATTTGTAAATAGATATTGTTTAAGTATGGTTTTGTTGCAAAATATCTTGCTTATTCCATCTATGATGAGTGATACTTTTGCTAGTTATAGTAATCTGAGTTGGCAACTATACTCTTTTAGTGTCTGTATAGCATCTTACCAAGACCTTCTTGTTTTCACTGTTTCCATTGAATAGTTGAGTGTTATTCTGATGACTTTGCTTTAACAGGTAATTTGCCCTTTTTTGCAGCTCTTAGTATTTTTTTTTGTTCTATAGGTTTAGTGACTAGAATATTATATGGCAAGCAGATTTTTTTAGGGGGTGACTAGTTTATTTGGTGCTCTGTTATCTTCTTGTATTATTATAGGCATTTCCTTCCTTTGACTGGGAAAGACTTCTATGATTTTGTTCAATATATTTTCTATGCCTTTGAGCTGGCACTCTTTCTTCTTCTTCTGTGCCAATTATTCTCAAGTATGGTCATTTTATGATGTCCCAGATTTCCTTGATGTTTTGTATTAGGACTGTTTTGGTTTTAGTGTTTCCTTTAACTGACATATGTATTTCCATTATTGAATCTTCCTCTTTAGAAATTCTCTCTTCTATCACTTGCATTCTGTTGGGTATGCTTGCATCTATAGTTCCAGCCTGTCCCTTCAAGTTTTTTATTTCCAGCTTTGACTTTGATTGTTCCTTTTTAATTGATTTTATTTCAATTTTTAATTCCTCAAAATTTTCTTTCACCTGTTTTTTTCTTGGTTTTCTTTTCTTTACAAATTTGTTAATCTCTTAATTTTTTTGTTCCTTCCTATTTTTATGAATGTTCTTATATTCTCTTTTAATGCTTCTATTATCTTCATAAAGTTTTTTTTTAGATCATTTCCTTCTGTTTCCTCTCTATTGTTATGCTCTGTTCTTGTTGTTGTAGATCTTGGTGGTGTATTGTTGTTCTTTATATTGTTATATGTATTCTTGTTCTGGGATTTGCTAATTGCATTTTCAGTTCACTCTTAGTCATCTCTTGATTAACACTTAGTCAGTTGTGTGCTTGGGAGCTGTGCACTTTCTTTGGTTTAGGAAAGAGCTGGATGTGGGTTGGGTGCTAGGGTCTGTGTCACCACCAGGTGAGAGACCATGGTGTCTGCTTAGCAAGAGGGTTAGTGTGACACTCATCTCTCAGTCAGCTGTGGACCTGGAGGCTTTGGGGGCTCCAGTTGTCAGAACTTGATGAAGCATATTGCAGTTTGGGAAGGGTTTGGGCCAAGTGATGTCCTATAATCTGTGTTTTTCTGAGAATTATACTCTTAGTCAGCTGTGGATCAGGAGGCTTCAAGGGATCTAGTTGTTCTTAACATGATCAGTTTTAAAAATTAATGAGAATTGTATTAGCACCTTTTTTCATGGTATTTAACATAGTATGTTGTTGCATGTTAGTAATTACAGCAACTTCAGAGAATAAGGTAACTTCAAGGCCTACATAGGGAATATATGGGATTCAATGAAGCTTGAACTATATACATAGAGTGTCTTCAATTTAAAAAATCATCATAAATGGATAAAGATTAATCCACTGGCACAGAACTTGTTATCATGTGCAAGGTCCTAAGTATAATAAAAGCTAGTGAATATGTACATACATCCATATATAGTTATATACACACAGTAACTTCATTTTGTGCACTTGCTCAAAATATTATAAAGATTATTCACCTTGAAAGTAAATATTAGAAGATAGACTTTCAAGGAATAGTTTGTGCATTAAAAAAAAACACATTTCTCTAATCAATAATAATTTAAATATATTTTCTCTGTTGCACTTTAATGTTTATATCCATATTTTAAAAAGTTTAAAAATCATAACGATGAAAAATAAATACTAGAACATTATAGTAAAATATTTAAAAATTTTATGAAAAGTTTAGGAATTCACTAATCATATTTCTTTTTTGACACTAAATTACTATGCACTAA
>PVIH01022758.1:0-26415 GCA_004025045.1 Sigmodon hispidus | reverse complement strand
AAAGGCACCTGAAAAAGTGCTCTTCATCTTTAGCCATCAGAGAAATGCAAATCAAAACAACTTTGAGATACCACCTAACACCTGTTAGATTGGCTAAGATAAAAGGCACAGATGACAGCCTATGTTGGAGAGGATGCGGAGCAAGGGGAACACTACTCCATTGTTGGTGGGAGTGTAAGCTTGTTCAGCCACTTTGGAACACAATATGGCGGTTTCTCAGAAAATTGAGAATCAATCCCCCCAACGACCCAGCAATACCACTTCTGGGTGTATACCCTAAAGAGGCACATTCATATCCAAAGGCATTAGCTCAACTATGTTCATAGCAGCATTATTTGTAATATCAAGAACCTGGAAACAACCTAGATGTCCCTCAACTGAAGAATGGATTGACAAACTGTGGTACATCTACACAATGGAATACTACTCAGCAGTAAGAAAAAACGATATCCAAAAATTTGCAGGCAAATGGATGGATATGGAGAACATCCTCCTCAGCGAGGTATCACAATCTCAGAAAGATAAGCAGGGGATGTACTCACTCATTAGTGGTCTCTAAACAAACAAATAAACAAGAAAAAAAGCCAAGCATGCCCAAGCTGCAAACCACAACCACTGAACAGCTTGGTATCAGTAACACCCTGGACTGACCCTTCGGACCCCACTCCAACTATAGGAACACCTGACTCACTCTTGTGGGAGGATGGACAAAACTGGATTTGGCCAGGAGTGGAGACTGATCCAAACATTATTGGGTCAGTGGGACCATAGGACTGTCTGCTCCCTGCCCAGGGAGGGGATGGGGAGTTGTGGAGAAGAAAAATGTTCTGATGTGGTGGGAAGGGGAAGGGACATTGAATAAGGATATACAGGGATGGAAAAAAAAATTCAGAGGGAAAGCTGAACACAAAGTAAATATATGTGTAGCAATCTTATTTGCATTATCACCCTGATAAGCCATGCTTATGATTCTTATCCTCTTTATAGTTATTGTTAACTTTTCAGCATTTTAAATTCATTTTACTGTTTTTTTTTGATAAATACAAAATAAAGAAGAAAAAAAAAAGAAAGCAGGCTGAGTAAGTCAGTAAGCAGCACTCCTCCATTATATATGCATCAGCTTCTGCCTTCAGGTTCCTGCCCTGTTTGAGTTACTGTCCTGACTTCTTTAGGTGACAGTGTGGAAGTGTAAGCCTGATGCATCCTTTCCCCCTCCACTTCCTTTTGGGTCATGGTGTTTAATCACAGCATAGAAATCCTAGCTAAGACATAATCTATCTCTATATTTCATTCCTCTTTATGATATAGAACAAATTTGAAGTACAATGTAGATAAATATCTTGCTTTTAATCTTATATTAATCTGCAATGGTCAGATAGGATGGGAATAAAAACAAAAATTTCTCTACAACTCACCATGAATACCAACTAAAACTATATTCTTTGGCCTAGAGAATAGATACAGTTCATTCAATTCAATGCCATAAAATGTGTACAAAATTCTGAAATAAGAACCCCTAGGCTTGTTAAGTATCATGTTAAAATGCTTTCTGATCTCTGCAAACAACTACTCAGTATCTGGTATGTTCTCTGTCTTTTTCCCCTTAGGAAAAAAGGGAAGTGAAAGATGAAATGATTAAGTTAATAAATTATATGAAAACAACTGATCTATTCATCAAGATCAAAAAGGCTAATTAAATGAGAAACACTGGAAGACAATGAAATTGATCTTTTACTCATGCTTCTAAAAAATTAGCATAAAATTTTAAGTCCTAGGCCAAAGAGAATTTTGAATTGTCAGGAAAGCAAATGAGACACAGATCTAAGTCTTCTGTGGAACATTTTATTGCTGCTTTATGGAAAGTATAATCTTCCATTGCCTATGAAAACTGTAGCAGAAGTCTCCTGAGGTAAACTAAATAGGGGAAATGAGAACCTGGCCAGTGGTACCATTAAACTGAAAATTTTCAAATGGAATAGGGATTGTTTTCATGAATAATATTAAAAGCCTGCAGAGCTCTATAAAAACCCACTACAAGCAAGCATTTTCAAATCTTCTTCCTCCCTTGCTTTTTGGTAAAAGTTCAAAGGGTGGTTTGTATGTATTTTCTGTGGCCCTAAATTAAACTTTTAATTTAACTTTAATGTGAGATTTCTGATTAAAATCAACTATGCTGATGTGTTGGATCAGTTGATGGATTCACAAATCAAAGGAGAACCCAAGGATGTAATAAGATGCCTGCCTTCAAGAAGAGGGAGTGACTGTGAGGGGCAGGAGGGGGAAGGGAGTTTTAACAAGGGGATACATAGATTAAAAAAGTGAGACTATTCATAATAATAAAAAATATGTCTGCCTAAAATCGAATCTGAACTCACCTCAACTATGCTCAGCATGTAGATTCCCATAAAGTTCAGAACTAGTAATAGGTATATGGTATAGAAAAGGGTAAGGAGAGCATTGAAATATGATGTTTTGGAAGTGAGCTTTGCCCTATGCCTTCTGCATAGCAGAAAATCAGGCCAATGAGATATTCTAGGAATCCTTCATTTCTCTTACTACATGACCTTAAACGTCCACAGATACTGAAACAGCAGTGTGAGAGACCTCTTAAAGAAACCATAATAGCTTCATTTTCTCTCAAGTATCTTTGGACCATACAGTTTTTATTACTTCAAATTAAATTTTTGGGGCTCTTAGCATGTGAATAATAGCTCATACACGTAATTTTTCAACAGTAGCATATCCTAAGTGAAGCTGCCTCACAGCCTAGACTTACGCTGGGATTGTAAGTAATTTGAGTAACTTGCATTAGTCGAAAAGAAACTAAAAGCCTGTACTTGGTCTCTATGTCTGTCTCCAGA
The DNA here is from genome assembly GCA_004025045.1 of Sigmodon hispidus. Lineage (NCBI taxonomy): Eukaryota > Metazoa > Chordata > Mammalia > Rodentia > Cricetidae > Sigmodon > Sigmodon hispidus. The sequence continues at coordinate 23,554 of PVIH01022758.1, read as the reverse complement.
TCCATAATCACAGGACACTCACAGTCTGGAGATTTTTAATTTCTTTATGGGTTCCTGGGTGCCCATCATTTTATTAATGCCTTAATTACCAAAACTCTAGCTCTGAAAAGGACAACATAGGGAATATAACCTTATATAATTTATAGATCAAGAGCCATTGCATCACTGGAAATATCAGACCTAAACACAGGAGTTCATGCTTAAATGACAGTTTTGAAACTGAAATCTAAAAGATTAGTAAAATAGAGCTTCACTGTCCTTGTGAGCCCTAACCTTTCAGATGTTTAATAATGTTCAATTGATACTTGAAGGTGTGTGTGTGTGTGTGTGTGTGTGTGTGTTTGTGTGTGTGTGTGTGTGTGTGTGTGTGTGTGTGTGTGTGTGTGTGTAAAATGTTCACCAGTTTGGCCTTGAACTCAGGGGAGAATGGCTTTCTTCTGCCTCCCGAGTGTGTATGCTACCATATTCAGTCAAAGACATTAAGTTGTTAAGATCTGAATGTAAAATAATTCTAACTTGGTAAGAAAAGAAATGAGGCACAAATGTGAGTCTTTTGAAGAACATTTATTGTTCCTTTGTGGAAAGCATACTCCATTTGCAGTTTTTCTCTTTTTTTTTGTAAAAGATTCTTAAGGTAAACAAAACAGGTGGTGACTATACTTGAATTCAATAGGTAAAGTGATTTATAAAGCTTACCTCACTTGACTCATATTCCCAGTGTGAAAAGTGGTAGAAAAGGGAAAATGAGCAGATTCACCGGTCTCCCCCTCTAGTCTATGCTCTGTAGGACCCAGCTAAGTCAACTAAACCTGGAGAACTGTACATGGCATTTCTCATAGGTTTGGTCTCTCTCTAGCTCATGTTTATTGCTCCAAGCAACTGTGCCCTGTGAGACATATCCTGCCAAATAATCAGACAGAGGTTAGCCTGATATTTGCTAAATAAGTTTTCTCTGCTAGCCTGCAGCCAATTGCAAATAAATATAATAGGATGTATTTATTTATAAAATGGAACCATGCCAGAGAAACTAGTGTCAAGACTACTTTCAGGAAACCTAAACTAATTTTTACCTGCTTATCCTACATTTGCTCTGCATTAAGAATTCCTGTGTTTGATCTAAAGCTAAAAAAACCTAAAACTTATACTATAGTATTTGACCTATTTTCCCCCTGAATTCTCATGAGTAAATTGTATTACCTTTTACAACTACTACATGTAAAGCAATCAATGTTTGTTAATTTTTTAATTATCTTCTACAATCACTAAGTTCTTACAGCTGAACTATGACATCAACACACAATAAAAAATTAAAATGCACCATGGAAACAAAATGCTTGTTAGTTTCCCTTGACAAAGTATAGAATGGTATTAATTCTAGCATAATAATTTGGCATTTAAGTTGATTTTTCTGCTGTTTTTATTAAGACAGTTTCCTGCTGTCACCTCTTGGTATTGAAAGTCTGTATTCATGGAAATACATAGTTTAATTCTGCATCCAGCACTATTGAAACAAAAGGTGAAGATAGCAAGTAAATTGCCTTATAATCAGCCTATTAGCTCTTAAGATACCCGTAGATTGAAAAAATTTAATAAGTAATTTCATAATGCAGTATGTTGTGTAAGAAATGCCCTGCTAACACACACATTCAAATGATTTTCTCTTTTAGACATCATCTGATTAGGAGTCAGTATTCTCTCAGAGTCCATATATATAACCCTGAATCCAACTGATGACATACATTGAAAGTTGCAATAGAGCTTCAATAGGAAGAGAACTACTGGCCAGCGAGATTGATCAGTAATTAAAAGCACTGAAACCAGATTTGGTTTTCATCACCATATAGATTCTCACAACCATTTGTAAATCCAATTCCAAGGGATTTAATGCCTGGCAGGCACCACATGCACATGCCATACATACATGAAAGTAAACATTAATTCACATTTTTTTCCTTTCTTTTTTTTATTATGAGTAAGGAAGTCACATTTTCTATCCTTGTATATCCTTATTCAAGATCCCTTCCCCCTCCCACCACATTAGGTCATTCTATCTTCTCCACATCTCCCCATCTCCTCCTCAGCATGGGCAGGAGGTCCAAAGGTTCCAATATTGTTCCTTTCAGCCTCAACTCCTGGCAGATTCAGTTTTCTCCCCCCAACATTGAGACTGAGTCAGGTTCCTCTAGGGGGGAATGGGACCCTAGGTGTCAGTCCAAGGTGTTTCAGGTCCCAAGCTGTTCAGTGGTTGTGGTTTGCAACTTGGGCATGCTTTCCTTTTTTATTTTTTGTTTAGAGTCCACTAATGAGTGAGTACATCTTTCTGGGTTTGTGATACCTTTCTCAGGAGGATATTCTCCAAATCTATACATTTGCCTGCAAATTTTAGGATATCATTTTTTCTTACTGCTGAGTAGTACTCCATTGTGTAGTTGTACCACAGTTTGTTAATCCATTCTTCAGTTGAGGGGCAGCTAGGTTGTTTCCAGGTTCTAGCTATTACGAATAATGTTGCTATAAACATAGTTGAGCTACTCCCTAACCCCTTGGAGTACAAATGTGTGTCTTTAGGGTATACATCCTGAAGTGGTATTGCTGGGTCCTTGGGGAGATTGATTCCCAGTTTTCTGAGAAACCACCAGACTGCATTCCAGAGTGGCTTAACAAGCTTACACTCCCACCAATGATGGAGGAGTGTTCCCCTTGCTCTGCACCCTGTCCAGCATAGGCTGTCCTCTGTGTCTTTTATCTTAGCCAATCTAACAGGTGTCAGGTAGCATCTCAAATTTGTTTTGATTTGCATTTCTCTGATGGCTAAAGATGATGAGCACTTTTTCAAGTGCCTTTCAGCCATTCTTTTGCTGAGAATTCCCTTTTTATTTCTGAACCCTATTTTTTGATTGGGTTATTTAAGGTTTTGGGCTCTAGATTCTTGAGTTCTTTATATATCTTAGAGATCAATCCTCTATCATTTGTAGGGTTGGTAAAAATCTTTTCCCATTCTGTAGGCTGTCATTTTGTCCTATTGACAGTGTCCTTGGTTTTATAGAAACTTCTCAGCTTCAGGAGATTCCACTTATTGATTGTTGATTTTAGTGTCTGTGCCAATGGTGTTATATTTAGGAAGTTGTTGCCTGTGCCAATTTGTAGAAGTGTATTTCCCACTTTCTTTTCTATCAAGTTCAAAGTGGCTGAGTTTATGTTGAGGTCTTTGATCCACATGGATTTGAGTTTTGTGCAGGGTGAAAGAATTGGATCTATTTGAATTTTTCTACACACTTCCATCCAGCTATGCCAACACCATTTGTTAAATATACTATCTTCTTTCTATTGAATATTTTGGGCCTCTTTATCAAAGATCAGGTGTTTATAGGTTTTTGAGTTAATGCCCGGATCCTCAATTCCATTCAATTGATCCACAAGTCTGTTTTTATGCCAGTACCAGGCTATTCTTATTACTGTAGCTCTATAGTATAGCTTGGAGTCAGGGTTGGTGAAGCCTCCTGAGGTTCTTTTGTTGAGAAAAATTGTTTTGCCAATCCTGGCTTTCCTGTTATTCCAAATGAAATTGAGTATTGTTTTTTCAAGGTCTGAAAAATATTGTGTTGGGATTTTGATGAGCAGTGCATTGAATCTGTAGATTGCTTTTGGTAGAATTTCTATTTTTACTATGTTGATCCCACCTATCCAGGAACATGGGAGAACTTTCCATTTTCTGATATCCTCTTCAAGGTCTTTCTTCAGTGATTTAAAATTTTTGTCAAATAGATCTGTTACTTCTTTGGTTATAGTTACTCCAAGGTATTTAATGCTATTTGCAGCTGACATAAAGGGTGATCTTTCCCTTATTTCTTTTTGAAAGATAAGTAACTTTTCAAAAAGAAGTATAGAATTACATTAGAATACCCTATCCATTTATTCATTTGGAAAATGTTTATTTTCAGTAACACCAACCTACACATTGAATGTTCAAACACTGACTTGAGTGAAATCTGGAGTCTAAACTGCAAACCCCTCAGTCTGACTTATGGGGAAAGGTTGAGAAGAACCTCCAAGCCTTGTCTAAAACTTGGAGGTAGAAACTAAAAGCATATAAAATATCATAGAAGAGTGCTGTTGTCTGGAATTGGCAGCAGCTGTGATGACTTACACAAGACCTATGCACAATCAAAGCAGTCAAAACCCCAGCCTAGGTGGGATAGATGATTTCCAGGCCCCAGCCCTAACTAAGGAGCTATTGATAATGAATAGCTACTATGGGGACTACAATAATTTTTTTTCCAGAGGATATGGTGTCTAGTAAGTCCCCCATGCTCCAGAAGAGGGCCCACAGGCATGCTCATATGGCTAACAGTAACCAGACTGACTTAGTGGGTTAGAGGGAGGAGAAGGAAGAGGAAGAGGAGGAGGAGGAGGAGGAGGAAGCAGAAAGAGGCCAAGGAAGAGGAAGAAAGGAAAAGGAATGAAAGAAAAATAACTGGGAAGGCTAATGTCTCAGGGGATGGGGAGGAATTGGAGTGGGGAATATCATAGATGATCATATGTAGTGTACAAAATTCTCAAAAATAAAGAAAAATTTTAAGTATGGTTAGACATTAGACATATGGCTGCTGAATAAGATTACTTTGGTTCAAAGCATTTAGTTCTGTTATCAGCTGAGAATCCTGTGGAGACATAGGGAAGCCTTTTCTCACTCCTGTGGTAATGACATCACCTATGTGACATACTGCTTGAACATGAAGAGGACAACACTTATTCCATATTTTGTCAGCTAATTTTCATAAAAATAAAATAGTGATTTCTAACTAAACCAAGAACCAGTGTAGCTGGTTGAACTTCAGAAGCCGTTTTATTAGTGTCTGTCTGTCTGTCTGTCTATTTTTTGTGTCTGTCTGCCTGTTTATCTTTCTGTGTCTCTCTGTGTGTCTATGCATATGTGCGTGTGCCTGTCTGTCTATTTTTGTGTCTGTCTGCCTGTCTATCTTTCTGTGTCTCTGTGTGTGTGTCTCTGTGTGTGTGTGTGTGTGTGTGTGTGTGTGTGTGTGTGTGTGTGTGTGTGTATGGATGTATGTACGGATGTGTGTAGACAATTCAGAAAGATGCAAAAATATGGTCATTATCTGTGTCCTTTGATTCTTACTTCAGACTCCCCTGGCTCATTAGTAAATGGGTTGCAGCCAAGTTATTAACCTCAGTAGTTACATGAAGAGGAAGAGCTTGCACTGAGGGTCATTGTGGCAAATGGAAAGACACACTGTTACCTTAGCACCTGAACAGTCTTATGCACAGACTCTCCATTTTTAATCTCCCAAGCTCTCTGACTTAGGAAGGTATTAAGTCAGTTTACGCACATGCTATAACAAAAAAAATGAAGCTTAATAAGCTCAGTTACATATCATTATGTTTATGTCATAATTTATGTCATTTTCCAAAAAGGTAACATATCACTGACTTTACAAAGTAGTTTTATAAAAGTCCGAAATTAGAGTCCATAAAATAGAGATACGAAAATGGACTAGAATATATCTGAGAGGCTTACAGATAACGGTAACTTTAAGATCTGTCTGTTTGATTACCTGATTCTTTACATCTAAAATAGTGTGGAATCTGCTGAATATGACAGGAATGATTGACAGTCCATTTCAAGCTGATGCACAGAGCACATCTTTCTTTAAATGCAGGCTTTTGCAAAGGAGAAAAGAAAGTCAAGCATCAGAAAGGAGGCATAGTACAAGTTCATAAAACTCTAAAAGAGAAACAGCCAACTGCTCTAGATCACTCTTCCTCACAGTCAAAGAGCAAATTAGACATCAGTACACAAGGCAGAGAAACATGCCTCTCTCAAGTTTTCTGAGATAGTTTCTTTTTCTCTTTTATAGATCAGATAACTAGACTTTTGGAAAAAGATAAAAGCACAGCCTTTTGAAGTATTACAATTCATTTAATTCTTAGGTGTTTGTCTTCCTTCTATTCGGCTTACCCTTCCAGATCGTACTCCATCACTGGAGAAAGTCAGAACAGGACCTCAAGCAGGGCAGGAACCTGGAAGCAGGACTTGGTGCAGAGGCCTTGAAGGGGTGCTGCTTACTGACTTGCTTCCTGTGCTTTGATCATCTTGTTTTCTTATAGAATCCAAGAACAGCAGCCTAGAGATGATACCACCCACGTGGCTGGATGCTCCCCCATTGAGCACATTGAGAAAATGCCTTACAGCTAGATCTTATGGAATCATTTCCTCAACTGAGACTCCTTCCTCTCTGATGTCTCCAGATTGTGTCAAGTTGACACACAAAACCAGCCAGTACAGTTGACCCCTTGTCAATATGACACACAAACACATCACTATTAAGCTACAACCCTTTCTTTCTTATACATTCCCAAGATCTTAAATAACTTTAAAGGTCCCATAGTCTTTACAAATTCAAACACATTAAAATATCAGTTTTTGGTTTTATGTTTAAAAATGACCAATCTCCTAAAAAAATACAGTTTTTTAAAATTCAAGTTTCTAAATTGTGTGCTCCATTAAATATATTTTTACTTCCAGAAGAAAAATTGGGGGCACAATCACAGTCAAATCAAAGCAAAACCAGTTTCTAGCTGGGATCCACTCAAGATCTTCTGTACTCTTCCAAAGAGCTTGGGTCACTTCTCAAGCTCTGCTCTCTGCAGCACACACAGAGATCTAGGTTTGTCTTCTAGGCAATGGCCGGCTCCATTCCACTGCTGCTGCTTCTCTTGGTGGTCACCCCATAGTACTGGCATCTCCAAAACCCTGGAGTCTCTGCTGCAACTGGGCTGTACTTTGACCAATAGCCTCTCACAGGCTCTCTTCATCTTCTCTGCATGACTCCTTGGCCTTCAATTGCCACTGAGGCTCCACATTCCCCAGTGAACTCTTCCCTCTCGTAGTGCCAAGCCTCAGCTACACTCCATGACCCCTTCACGACTCCAGAATTAGCACCACCCAGGTGACCCTTAAGTCCCGTTGCCAACACAAGGGACAATCTTGGCTGCCTCTGGAACATAGCTTCTTTGTGCTCTCAGGAAACAATTTCCAGAATAATTCACCTCAGTGATGCTTAATCACTGGTAATAGCTTAACTCTTCTTGACCAGCATCCAGTATCCCAGCAAAGCAATAGTTTCATTTCAGTAGTTCTGGTATTTTATTAGTCACAGCTGATTCTTCAACCCCAACTTACCAGAATCACAGAATCTTAATTCAAAATATAAAATGGTCCTGATAGAATCTTTAAATGACCCTCTGAAATTTTTCAAGCCAAGACTGCATCCTCTGTGTTACCTGCAACCTTCTACTCCCACAGAACAACTTGCAGAGCTCTTATCATGTAGTGGCTCTTCCAACTACAGTTCCAAAGTTCTCTCACAGTCTTCCCAAAAGCATGGTCAGGTCTGTCACAGGAATATCCACTCCTGACACAAATTTCTGTCTTAGTTAGCATCACTATTTCTACAACAAAACACCATGACCAAAAAACAAGTTGGGGAGGAAAGGGTATATTTGGATTACCCTTTCAGATCATACTACTTTATTTGAGAAAGTTAGAATGAGAACTCGAAAAGGGAATCTAGAAGCAGGAGCTGATGCGGAGGGTGTGGAGGAGTGCTACTTAATAGCTTCCCTCCCATGGCTTGCTCAGCCTGCTTTCTTATAGAACCTAGTAACAACATCCCAGGGGTGGCACCACCCACCATGGGCTCTTCTCTTGAGTACATTGAGAAAATGTCTTACAGCTGCTTCACATGGAGGCATTTCCAAAACTAAGAGTCCTTTCTTCTGATGACTCTACTTTGTGTCAAGTTGATACAGAAAACCAACCATTACAGTTTTCAAATGTTTCTAAAAAATAGTTGTTCATTGATAACATTTTAACAACCAAGATGAAGGCGGCAATACTAAGTTAAGAGATATGCATGACTGAAGGCTTACAGAAGAATTTGTCATCCTTCAAGACCCAATGCCATTGTAATCTGTCAAAATTTTGACACCTTCAATGTATAATTGATTTATTTCATTTTTATAATCTATTTATTATGATAAAAAATCATCTGTTCATTCTATATCTTAATATTGAGTATGCTGAAAGCTCCCACAAAGTAATATTTTTCCACAGTTGTCTTCATCCATAACCATCCACTAGGCACTGGAAATTATGTGCTTAAATATTGAATGAGCCTAAGATCAATCTTCAAGATCTGGAGAATGCTCTAAATGTATTCCATTCCTTCTCCACTTTATACTGTGATATTGTTGGTTATAAGAGACTGAAATAGAATTGAAACCAACTATGAGAGAAGTTTAGAGAATGGATTTATTTATTCTCAAACTTTCTATCAGAAAGTGAAACCTCTAAGCTCAGTCAGAACTGACTCAATTGAATAGTTTAAAGCAGCGGATCTTAAATTATTTTTAAGACTCTCAGCTCCATTTGCAGACAAAAAAGAGAAAAAAAAAAACAGGTAAAGCCTAAATATGTTAAATCAATATCAAGAACCAATTTTAACGCTTTTCTTTGCCTTCAGTAACAGATTATTTTAATTTCCTCCAAATGGCTCAAGTGAAAAGATAAAGTTTATAGCTAGCTTTTTTTTTTTTTTGTGGATGTGCAGACAAGGACTTGGAGAGAAACCCTTACTGCATGCCCACATGTCTCCCCAGAAATCCAAGTTTCAAAGTATTGCTTAACTATAGACAAGGAATTACTGTGGCCATAATGTGTTGTTTAGTGAAAAGAACAACTAGGTGCCAGAAAGTAGGAGTTTCTACTTCCTTATTACTATTTTTCACAAGTGGTAGGGCCCAGGACAGGTCATTTTTTGATTTCCTCACTCAACTGACCCATTTATAAAATCTATTTCCTTCTCAGTGCAGTTATTTTACGACTATAAAGGTGAAGTCTCTCCTTAACAGCTACTCAAACAAGACCCAGGGATCTGGGCTTACAATATGATGGTCTGGCTCAGTTTTGTAATTTCTACTCCTTCTCCACACTGCCCCCCCCCTTTTTAAATTTTTCGCACATGAGGCTTTGTCAGAACGACAGCACACTTCACTATCCAGCTCTTTTCTTCTGTAAGGTTTTGTATACCAGTCAGTGGTTTGCGTTTTCTCACTGTTTATAACTCTTCAGGAGTTGAGTGAATAAAACAGGAAATTTTATGCATTAAATAAGAGAAAGCTTTGTACATGCCTTAGTCAAATTATTAAATAAGCTAAATTAATTTCACCTGGGTTTGCCTTTTCTCATCCACTGTGCAATTTTGCAGATTCAGCCCTCAAGATATTATTTTGCCTCGTGTACATTACTCTTCATGTAAAAGCCATTAGTAGAACAGCAGTCTCCATCTCTACTGTCTGTGGAGCCTAACACTGTAGAGCAAACATAGCCTAACATTGCTGGAATAATTCAAGACAAGGAAACAAAAGGTCCAGGCCAAAAACACAATACAACATATCTATCTATCTATCGTTTAGCTATCACATATCTACCTATGTATCTATATATCTATTATCTATCTACCATCTATTTGTGAGCCCTGACTATAGACTGAGTTCTCTAAAGGAGGGACCTGTGAGATGTGCCTCTGCAGGCAGTAAAAAGCACATGCACACTGCAGCTAGACTACTTCTTCACTCTCTCCTTCAATTGCTTGTTCTGCAGCACACTTATGGATGCACCAGAAACTATAGCTTCTATCAAACAGTAACTTTAAAAGACAGAACATTCACACGGTCAGGGGGACCAGACAAAAACAAACATTTGCTAACTACCTTCATTCATACACCAAGCAGCTTATTTCCATCTGTTTCCAACAAACATCAGAAGTCCAACAATCCAATAGTAGTCCATCTGACTCAAAAATTAATGTTACATCCAGCTTTTCAATGAGTTCTGCTAAAGTGTGCTTACTTATACCTTTACTTATACCTGCAGAGGTTTTCTGGTGTGTCTTTTCTCATAGTCTCAGTGTTGAGAGCTTTCTGGTGGCTCCCTCCAAATGCTGGGCCTATCTGATTTCTCAACTTCCAGTCAGGAGCTTCCTGAGTCCCAAGGTCAGCAAAAACACAAGGTGCATTTGGCTGAAAGCCCAAATCCCAGACAAGCCCCTGATGTTATGGGGTCTGGAGAGGTTCAAAGATTGATCAGTCTTATCATAAATAAATTTTAATAAAGATCAGACTTGTTTGTTTGTTTGTGTTTTAAACAGGATTTCTCTGTAGACCAGAGTGGCCTCAAACTCACAGAGATCCTCCTGTCTCTACCTCCCGAGTGCTGGAATTAAAGGTATGTACCACCAATTCTGGGTCAAAGAAGAGGCTTTTATTAATCCACTGGTGCCAGGTCTAAGCTCAGGACTCAGGGTTCCCAAATGCAGTGCTCAGCCAGCTCAGTCAGATAGTATAAAGACTAAGAATACAAGGTTCCATTCAGCTCTCATACAAGCAGAGGGTCATCTCTTGCAAAGCAAGTATTTGTTTACAGAAATAAAAACAGCAGTTTCATTAGTCATCCAAATCCAGGCAATTACAAAAATTAACTTTAACAGTCCTTAACATTTGAAAGCCCATTTTTTACTTTTCTTTTCCTCTGTTTTCCTTTTAAGCACAGAAAATTTAAAGTTTTATACATAAAGTTAGCTATCAACATCTCATTAGCCAACATAGGGTGTACATGTGTATTACAGATACCTATCAGTTCTAGAGAATATGTACCAAAATATTTGTGGATGATATGCAATGTGTTTTGCCTGTTTCTATGTTTGAAGGTTTGCATTAAATAGGAAAAAATAATATTAAAGAACCAAATGATTACCAAATCAGGAAAAAAAAAAAAAAGAATCAGGTGTAGTGGTGCATGCATGCCTGTAATCTCAGACCTGAAGAGGCCAAAGTAGGAGAATTTCAAGTTCAAGACAAGTCTGTATAGCAAGACCTGAGGGTAGGATAGGGAGAGAGGAAGAGAAAAGGGGGAGAGAAGGAGGGGAAAAGAAAGGACTGTGAGTACTGTGCAGGGAAACTCCTTAAATCAAAAAGTAAATAACTCAAAACAGCTTCCAGAAATCCCTGAGAATGACAAGATTCAGTAGGTTCCCCTCCTTGCCATGATCAAAAAGTAAAGACTGCTGAAAGTCACTCTCAGGGCAGCCATGCTATAGTGTTAGGTAAGCCTTCAAAGAAAACACTGAGATGAGACTAGGTGTTTGGAAGTATCAGAAAGTAAACAAGCTGCCTAGAAAAGGCTTAGACTAACTAAGCTACCTAAAGGCTTTGCAAGGCACCAACATTTGTGAGCTGCCTCTTATGCTGAGATGGACTGAGATGAGAAGCAGCTCTCTTTGAGCCGTTCAATTCCTGCAAGTAATATTTTACCCATATTTTTCTTAGTGACATCAGGAAAAAGTAGTGGTTCAGCAAGTTGGATTTTGATGGTATGCACTCTTCAGTCCATCATGAGCTCCCTATCTGGGTTGAGTAGATTTGTGTTGCTACTCCCCAGAAAAAGTCCACTACACACCAAAGAGAGAGATGAAGATGGATGTTAGTATATAATCCTTTCTTGAAAAATGTTTATATGTTTATTTGGCTTGCCTAACCAAATGAACAAAATTCTATATAACTAAGAAAAATGATTCCTTTGCTAGGAAATTTTTACTTATAATTCAAAGCAAACAATGGTGATCAAGTGGCTTCTACTTTTCTCAAAGAAAAGTTACTCTCAGACATGTATTTTCAGATGTTAAAGTAGTTCTTATCAGCTGTGCTCTATTATTTGTTTTCTGTTTACTTTTCATTTTAAGTTTTAAGTTAAAATTGCTTCATTCTACATATTTTATAATTACTTTCCATTTATGACAAATAATTGTTATGTTCTACATATGTCTTAGTTGGGATTTCTATTGCTGCAATAAAACACCATGACCAAAAAGCAATGTGGAGAGAAAAGGGTTTATTTGCCTTATACTTCAGCATTTTGTTTCATCACTGAAGGAGGTCAGGACAGGAACTCAGAATCCTGAATGCAAGAGCTGATGCAGAGGCCATGGAGGGCTAGCATCACTCAGCCCACCTTCTTATAGAACTCAGAATCATTCGGCCAGGAATGGCACTACTCACCATGGGCTGGGACCTCCTTCAGTGGTTACTAAATGAGAAAAATACCTTACAGCTGGTTCTCTGGAGCCATTTCCTTGTCTGAGGCTTCTTCATCTCTGAAGACTCTAGCTTCTGTCAAGTTGGCACACAAAGTACAGTTCTACATGCAGTGTTTTCCTTTCCACATTCATTTAAATCAAAAAATTGAGTGGAGTTAAAATATTAGAAAAATTATAAAGTTGGCAGTTGAATAGTTAAAGCCTGGAAGATATTGGGCTTTTTAAAAAAGAAAAAGTTAAAATCAGTTTTGACAAGTCATTTTCTGGAAACATTAGTCCTAAAACATGCCCCCAGGAAAAAAAAATGTAGATAGAAAATGTAGATAAAATACTGCATAATTCTCTAAGTGACTCACAATGCACATTAGCAAATTAAAAGCTTGGAATCATTTGCAGTAAAGGATCTTATTTAATTTTCACTCAGCAGTTTACAAATTTACCTGAGCCTCTCTGGAATGAACAATGTTCACTTGCAAAGGGATTGCTGCTAGATAACTGGGAGCATAATGTTTTCTAAGACTATGGAGACTTGTTTTAGAAACATTGGTTGTGAAATGTTATATGGAAAGATGCACTTTGTGTAATTGATGCAAGACCAGGTAACCCCTAGGGCCTTACTCTCTCATTCTCTGAGTTCTTCTAGGGGTCAGAGATCGTCCAAGCTATAGAAACCAGGAGCAGGGTGAATGGAGAGAGAAGCGACTTGGAGAGATGGAGTGTTGACGACCGTTAGTGCAGGTCAGGTCCCAGGAGACTATGGCTGCACAGGGAGTGGGAGATCTGTAGATTCTGCACAGACATCTGGGCCTCAAACCAGAGCTCTAAGGCCTCAGCAAGGGTGAAAAGGGTATTTGGGGAGCTTCAAAAATAGCTTAGAAGGATTCACTTTGAGTTTTAGAAATCTTGTTTGCTTTCAGAATTAGTCTCAAGACTAACCTTCAAATATGGATTATCATTTAATTTTCTGACATCTGCCTGCATTTTGCTAGATGTTCAAAAATAGTACTCAATATAACAACTGCTGGCTAGAAATTAAATTAAATGGAAATTTAAAAGATTATTTTCAATGTCTGTAGAATAAACATCAAATCTGTGTAATTATTAAAGATGCTTTTAATATAAAAAGAGTCAAAATTTAGGCAGGCTCACATTGTCAAAACAACAAAAAAAGAGCTTACATTAACAATATTATAATGGTTTTATTTGTAAGCACAACATTAAAAATTCAAAAAAAATATAGAGAAGAATTTTACTTTACAAACTAAGAAATGGCAATGACAATAGTTTGGGGCCAGATATTATCATTTCTAAAATGAGAAATTATATTCAAGTGCAAAACATTTGCTGCTGGGCAACTTTTTATTTGAGGTTCTCCTTGTCTAGCACACAGCATGCTACAAATACCAATCATACATTCCTTCACAGAAATAATTTTGTCTATTTTCACCCTATATTGCTCAATATGGTATCACTGAAAGACTTACTTTTTTCTATTTTGTGAGTGAGAAAGCAAAAACAATATAACCTGAGACATTCAAATGGATTCACTGCAATTAACAACAGCTGGAGAAATGGGGAAGGAAGTGCGTACTTTTCCAAACACGTAAATTAAACACCATAGGTTAGAATAAGAAAAAAATAGCAATTGATTGCTCTTGATTTTCTTAGCACGAATGCACTAGAAAGCTATAGCATTAATCACTGACAATGTGAGAACCAATGATGCCAATCACTGCTGCAAACACTATTCCTGTGTATTCTTACTCTATAAAACCATGCTAGTTCTTTCAATAGCCAACTAGGCTTTTGTTCTCTCAGAGTGAGCACAAAGGTAGTGATGAATTGCATAATCTTATTTTCATTAATAGATTGGCAGAGGTTATAATTGCCACCATATCAGGTGTTACAGTCTATAAGCATTGTATCATCCATGCTCAACTTCACTTGGGAGTACAATGAAGTAAGGACAATGTCAGCCTGGTTCAAGGGGAGTTGAAGAACTTTACAGACCATTTAAATGAAGGAGTCTCCAAAGCTTCCTTGACATCCTTTAATGAGGTTCCCCCTCCTTCACTGTGGCAAGGAGAGGATCTCTTTATTTGTATATCTATAAAATGAAGTTTGGAGATGGGTAGATTCCCTCAAGCATTTCTAGATTTTTAAAGTTTTTAATTCTATATACATATGCTTCTTTTTTAAGGTTTGTTTCACTTTTATTAGACCTCCTAAATGTGGATAAATTTCAAAATTTCTGCCCTCCCTATCATAGCCTGTAGGTGGGCTTTTCTCCCACCAGACAGTTCCCTAAAAAACTTTTTATTAATTATAAATGCCCAGCCGACAGATCAGACTTGTTACTAACTAGCTATTACATTTTAAATTAACCCATATTTCTTACCGATGCTCTGCCACATGGTGATTCTTTTTTGCACCACAGTAAATTCATGTTGCTTCTCTCTGCATTTCCTCATGACTCCTGAGAGTCCTTCTTTCTCCCTCTTTCTGCTCTTTTTGTCTGAAAGTCCTGCCTAATCTCTTCCTGCCCAGCTCCTAGCCAGTCAGCTCTTTCATTAACCAATAAGGACAATACATATTTATAATGTACAAAAATTTTTACACAGCAATATGCGAAACATGTAAAGATTAATTCTAATTGCCAACTTGATTGTCTTAACAAAATCCAGAACATTAAGGAGGCACACATTAGTATGTGTTTGTGAGGCAGTGTCCAAGAGAAGTTCAGTTGAGGGGAATGGCATCAGCCCATATGCTACAATCTTCATCTCAACTTCCTGGTGGGCACAGGGGATAGCATGCTTCTACTGCTACACTATCTCCCCCTCCATTGTATGTTTCATTTATCTGAACTATGAAAGTAAGCAAAGCCCTCTCTAAAGTTGCCTTTTGTTAAGTATTTGGTAGCAATGCTGAGAAAAGTAGTCACCACAGTACACTGACCTGTTCAGCCTGGGTATCTGTGGCTGAACAGGAATGTCTGCTGCATGATCTCCAGAACACATGCAGCCATTTAAAGCCTATGTTTCTGAATAGATATTATCATTTATGGACCCTTTGTTCTACTTCCATGAAGACTTGGTAACATTTCAAAGGGCTTTCCTATGACCCTTACCCCTGAGTTTTCAGACCTAAGGAAGGTCTTATACTTTCTGTATGGTGTTTGGACCAAAGATTTTAAGCAAGATTATCATGATCTAAATCTGAGGTCAGAAAAATGTGACTGATTTTTGTGGGTACTGATATGACCTGAAATCATGGCAGAATTTTCAGCAAGCCCATGTCTTCCAAACCACCAACCCACACATTCTAATTAGAAAAACAGGTTTTTGTTATATGTGGTGGAAATGTTTTTTATATGATGTAAATAAAGTAACTGATTTGGCCTACGCACAGCACTGTAGAAGTGGGTGGAAAATCAGAGAGCAGACAAGAAGAAAAAGGGTGGAGTTAGTGAGTCTCCATCCGGCCCCTGAAAAAGACAGACATATAAGAAACCAAGTGAGCCGCGGGCTGAGTCACGTGGCAAAAAGATTACTAAAAATGAGTTAAATTAAAATAAAAGAGCTAGCTAATAATGTGCTTGAGACATAGGCCAAACAATATAAAATAATATAAGCGTCTAATTCATTTCTTTGGGAGACAAAAGCCGCCGCGGACCCAGGTCACAAACCCCCGGCCCAAACAGGCTGGGAAAAACTTTCTACAACAGTTATATATATATATAATATAATATTATATATATATATATAATTTCTACAACAGTTATATATATATATATAATATTCAAATTCCACTACATTTATCTAAATAGCTACAGTGGTTTGAATGTAAAAGATTCCCCCAACAGGTTCATGTGTTTGAACACATATTCTCCTGGTAACTAGTAGCACTGCTTTGGGACATTTCAGAACTTTTAAGAGGTGAGGTGCAGCTGCCACAGTTGGTCTCTGGCGAATGGCTAATGGATTATCTGGGCCTCATTTTGGCCCAGGTACCTCTCTCTGTAAGAATCCTTGTCTTTGAAATAAAAAAAAAAATCAAGGAAAATAGAGTCTCTTCCTCCTAGGTTCTGTGAGAGAATGGGACCCTATCTTCAGTGGCACCTTGCTCAAAGTACCTCCATCCCTAGAGAAATGGAGGCTGCTTATCCTCTGGATAAGTACAGCAGGGCATTATCTAGTTACCAATTTGAGTGTAAGATGAACTGAGTACATGTCGTGCTGTGACATTCCTCTGCTTAAGGACTAGTAATTGCCATGTCTGTAACACAATGTGTCTGTCATTGTTTGTGAAATTTTATGTCTTTGTAAACTATTTGTAGATTTCCCATGATTCATATCACATTCTGATTTATTATTTAATAATATCAACTGTTTATTTCTCTACTGTGTTGGAGGAGAAATTTTCTGGGTTAGAAGATTTTGTTTTTAATTCTATTTCTCCAACAATGGGTATTCTAGATCAGTTGGTCAAACTGTTCTCAAAAGTGCCTCATAAAGAAATGTTGCAGCAAAGCAAAGATATAGCAGACTGCAGACTTTAATCACCAGTTTTCTCTTGATGTGTTTACCTGTTCAGTGTGTTCGTGTTCTAAAAATATTTTTCAAGTAATTGATTCTTCATTGTACATTTTCACCAACCATTTATTTCCCTCTAGTAAATCCTTAAGGGTAAATTCTTTTCCTATGTTTTCAGTGATAGCTTTCTCAAAACCTCAAATGTGCTTTCTGAAAAGTCTCTCTCTAAATGAAGGTAAAGAGGGAGAGAGGGAGACAGACAGACAAACAGAGAAAGCAGAAAGAGGGAAGGAAGGAAGAAAGGAAAGAAGAAAGGAAGAGAGAAGACCCAAGGTAGGCCTGCCCTTTCTGCTCTCAGTAGTAAAGAGACCAGAGAAGGACAGATCCAGTTAGCATTCTGATACTAGAGAAACATGCAGATTAGCTTGTGTCTGAGTATCCAAAATCCAAGAACATCTATTGGATCACAACAGAAATAGATCTCCTAGGATACTTTCACCACACAAATAAGAGGAGACATATTGAAATCAAGTCACTTCACTACCACTATGGGGGAGTAAGTGCCTTATGAATATGATCTTTATAGTTGTACATTCTAAGTGCTATTCAAAATGTTACCATCTAAGGCAGTATTATTTCAAAGTCTACAGTAAGATTGTTCCTTTGCTGAAGGCTTTTAGAGATAAGTTGGCACAAGATTCTCTAGAAAGACTGATGCTATTAACATAGAAAAGCAATCAGATTTACATTGAACTATATAGGCTTCAATGGTGGGTTTGATTATAGACCAGGTTCTGAATCTTATGCTGGGCAGATCCCCAGGATTCCAGCTACCATTAGTCAATTGAATCAAGTAAATACTGACTCATTGTTTAGATACCCTTTGAATATATTACTTTTAGGTGGATACAATGGACAAATACCATTGAATGTAATCCATGTTAGGATTCTGAACCCATTGGATTATCAGAAATTATATAGTTTCATCTTTGCATGTCAAATGAAGAAATTTTGCAGATTGGCCAGCAATATAGTGGATTGTCTTTATAAATGGTTTGGTATTGATGAACTATCATTTTATAGCAGATTAAAACTATGAATTTTATCTTCTGTTTGCCTGCAGCAGTGCTTCAGAGAGTGAGTGTACACAGCCTAAACTACTGGACTTGATTAGATGATGATACTTTTTCTCCAGAATCTTAATACTTTTGTGTTTGACTTGCTGACTGCATATTAAACATTAAGATTTGTTTATTAAATGAACTCTCATGACTCTTGTTCTAAGGAGAATTTTTTGTTTGCATTTAAAATGTTTTTCATGATTCTTGAAGCCAATAGATATCTAATAGGAGAGCCCTACTGGAGATTTAAGGTTCCACATCTGCTGGGGATGATGCAGACTTTCATGCCAGTGAAGTGTACACATCATTGTGGACCTAAAATACATATTTGAGTACTTCCTCAATATATTATATTAAAATTAAGAAAAACAGAGATCTGGGAACCAATCGATCAAATGAATTATGCTATGTTTTAAGAACCTGTATTTTAAGCTTATTTAAATAAATCAGAAGAGAATTCTAAATGAAAAGCAATAATAAACATTTAGATAATGATTACTTTGAGATGGACACATCACCAAACACCTTATTATGTACATTGTCTTAACTAAATCACTCAACACAATTTTTCCAGATGAGCTAAGTGAGATGCAAAGATATTGAGCATAAAATCATAAAGCTTAGAAATACCAGGACCTGGATATGTTTTATTGTTTCTTAACAATATTTCTAATTTCATTATCTCTGTGATTTTAAATAAGTAATTGCCTCTTGAGTTAGGCAGATCTTATATGATTTAGCTAAGTAATACATCAGTATTTTATTACTTTCAACTCACTGGAGCCTTTGCCTTTCAAATTTTTCTAATGGTTTCTGGTAATTCCCTTATGTTTAATAAATAAATGCTTTAAATGTTTTTGGGGTAGAAACAAATTCCAATTTAAAGCCAAATTTAAATCATATACACTTTTGAGGGTCTAGAGGAAAGAAAATTTAAATTTCTTTTCTAAAGTTAACAGCAACTTTAAATACTAATTTTTAAAAAGAAATATATGGTATAAGTCATATTTTGTCTTTTTACTTGCCTCAAATTCAGTGATTTCACTGATAATGAATGTGGAGACTGTGTTTCTCTATGACATGACCTAATTCATCTACAATGCTGAATAAAGAAATTATCCTAAAGTTAAAAGTTTGGAATCTAAAATAAAACAAGCCATTCTGTTTTTTTCAAAGTACTTGTTTATCACATTAGAGCTAGGCAGAATTCCCAAGATTTGACACAGATGTTGGGGGGAGGGTAACATCATTTTTCCAAATCTACTCTCCGAGGTTAAAGTCCCACCTGATGATCTTTCAATCTCACTTATTTTATTAAACTTATCTGCTCCACTACTTTCTTCTAACTCCCAACTATTAACATATCTCCCTCTCAACTACAAATAGTCTCTTTTTCTGACCATGTAGGAATAGATGTGGGGCCATCCACCCAGGCATGTACCACCACTAGGAGCCAGATCTCCAAAGGAAAGTAATTCTTGCCACTTTCAGCCATCAATTTCCAATAGTTCCTTGGCTGCGGTGGACCCCTGAAAGTTCTCCTATATCAGTGTCAAATTTTGGATTGCTTGATATGGGATTTTGTGTAGGCAGTCTCAGCTGATGAGAGTTGATTCATACATTAACCATCTCATTTCAGTGAGGGAGCATTTCACAGCTCTCTTCCCCATTCTCCAGCTCTTATACTCCTTCTGCTCATTCATTCATGTTCCTTGAGCCTTTAATGTTGTGAGGTTGACATAGATGGCCCCTCTACAGCTGAATACTTATAGTATTTTTGAATTTCTGAGTACCTATTTCTAGATACTTATATAACATTTATTCTTGGTACTTTGATTATGAGTCTCTGCATCATCTACTACTCAATC
Organism: Sigmodon hispidus; assembly: GCA_004025045.1. Taxonomy (NCBI): domain Eukaryota; kingdom Metazoa; phylum Chordata; class Mammalia; order Rodentia; family Cricetidae; genus Sigmodon; species Sigmodon hispidus. The sequence goes on along the minus strand of PVIH01022758.1, from coordinate 3,857 downwards.
CAAAAAGAAGCTTCTCTGAGCAAAGTTGACAGGAACAGAAATCTATGAATATAAAATAAATGTAAATATTAAAAAGGTTGTTTGACAAAATGACCATTTAGCTAATGGTCAAAGGTAGGTTCAACCTAAGTACCTATGATCTCACAGTCATTTGACCAGGGCTACAATACAGGGCATGAAATCTTTCCTAGGGAATAGACTTCAAATCCAACCCCATATCCATCTTGTCACTATTGCACAAGTGGTCACAACTTGCCTGACAAATTGGTATTATAGAATGCAACATCCAATTCTGAGTAAGACTATTGATGTCTTTTCTCTTCTAGCAGTTTACATTGAACCTTCCAACACTTTTAAAGCTAACTACTGGGGAAAGAGTTACCTAATCAGGTATATGATTGATTTCTTGATGTCCTGCAACCAAAATGAGTGGTGATTTCAGTAACAGGGTCTTATCCTTTATTAATGTGAGTTACCAAGAGCAATTGCTATAGTCTCTGCTGTTTTGCATGACTGTGAAACTATCCTTGCCAATGACACATAGGGAGTTATCTTAAGGCTAGTGCTTAGATTTTCATTGAACAACCCATGCATTCTGGTACTGTGCAAAAATATCTCTGATCCCTTTTTAATATATTTTAAATTATCTTATCAATTCTTATAAACTAAAGAATTTCCATAAGGCTTCTTTATAATTCAGTTTTGATTAACCCACTCCTTACCCTCTTGCTCAATCATATCCCTCTGCTCTGCTCTACACTGAAAACTTTTACCTGGAATATCATGTCACTATTTTTTCATGTCGCTTTCTTTAAAAAAATTATCTAAAGGTTTTTCATTCTATATACCAATCACAGTTCCCCTTCCTTCTCTTCCTAGACCTACTGCCAGAGGCCCCGCAAACTACCTAAGCCACACAACTGTCATGCACATTCAAAGAGCCTAATACATAGCTCATCAACTCTGAACTGACGGGGAACCTGCATGTCACTTGTGTTTTAATATCTCCTCTAATTACATTTATTTACTTAGGCTGAAAGAATGTAAGTTTCCATATAGCTTTTTTATACATTCTTCATTTTGTTTAAACCTATTCCTGTATCTTTATTTTCCCATCCCCACTGCCTCCCATGTTTGACTCTTTTTGCTTCAAATACTCCCCTATCTACTTTCATTCCACCTATTATTTTACTACCTACCATGCCTTAATGGATCTGTTTCTGATGGTACATATCTCACTTCTAATTTCTGGTAACATAAAAGCAATTGACTATACCTCAATTTCCAGAAGACTTTATCTACACCAGGGATGTGCAAGAGCTTTGTTGCACATGTTGTTGAGTTAGTACAGAATTGATCTTGGTCTAGTTTAATGGTCTTTATCTCTACATGATCTGAACAAATTGAACATTTTAAAAGAAGAAATTGACAGAGGACCAAAAGCAAGAGCAGTTCATCCATTCCATCATTAACCATTCTTGTCACAGTAAAAAATATGTTCGTAAACCATGCTTTTAATTCTAAGGCTAAGATGCTAATGATGATGCAATAATGGTTCTCCCAATTATATTTAGCCTTGCTGAGTGCTTTGTGGAAATGCACTTGGTTAGGGAAAATTATAAGAATGACATTGATTCTCAGAGACCAGAAGTACAGTCCTTTCATGACTGATTCACACTCTTATCTGCCTAGCCTAAATCCTTCATCCATCCCACTAGTATATGAGAAATTAATTCCATTTCTTACTATCTTAATTATCCAACAACTGTCGAAAGGAAGCTCACTGATGATTTATTCAGATGTTTTGTTCTGCTTTGAAAGATGAAGTTGATGAAAGATGAATGGTGAATGTGAAAACATCTGTGGGTGGGACATACAGACTGGTTAAATGCTTTATTTTCCTGACATACAAACTCAAGGGTGCTATCAAAACATATCAGCATATAAACCTAAATATGTAGTTAGGAGCCATAATTACCTTTCCATGATGTGCAATAGTAATGTAATACAAGTATCTCTGCACAGGGAATATTTAGAAGCCTCTGCTTTGCCCTAAAGCCTAAGCTAAGTACGTGTATAAGATAGCATTCTAGGTGAGCCAAATAGATATATCCATTGATGCGCATTCTTACTTTGTTGGCAATAACAGTTCACCTTCTCAGATTTCTGTGTTTCATGAAGGAGCAGGTTGTTCATAGAAGGGTCTCCTGTTGCTTCTAGGAGCTTGAAGATCTGGAGAGATGGCTTAGTAGTTGAAAGCACTGGCTTCTCTTCCAGAGGTTCTGAGTTCAGTTCCCAGCACCCAAATGTGGGATCTGATGTTCTCTTATGGAATGTAGATGTTCATGTGGAGAAAGCACCCATACATAAATAAACAAATCTCTCTGCTGGGTGTGTTGATGTATGTCTTTAATCCCAGCACTTGGGAGGCAGAGGCAGTGAATCTCTGAATTTCAGGCCACCATGGTCTACAAAGTAAGTTCCAGGACAGCCAGGGTTACACAGAGAAACCCTGTCATGAAAAAAGAAACTTTTTCTACTTGTACTAGACTCACTCTGCTACTGGAGTCCTACCAGTCACTTCTATGTCCTGCAGGGGTGTTATTAGAAGATGCTATAGTGGTCTACATGAACATCTGATGATTGGAGGGTTGAAGAAGACAAGAAGTCCAATTCTACCATGATTTTCTCTAAGCCACCTGGTAGGACAAATAGGCTCTATAATAACTGCTACTATTCAGTTGTGCCATTCAGATGTTATTTCCAGCCTGTCTTTGTTGGCATTATTTCAGCCATGTCTTTAAAGCAACCTAGCTGTTCCTCAACTGAGGAATAAATAAAGAAAATGTGATACATTATTATTCAGCTGTTAAAAACAAAGACACCACAAAATTTGAAGGCAAATGGATGGAACTAGAAAAAAAATCATCCTGAGTGAAGTAACTCAGACCAAGAAAGACAAACATGGTATGTACTCATTCATAAGTAGGTAGTAGCTGTAAAATAAAGAATAATTATGCTACAGTCCACAGCCTCAGAGTAACTAGGTAACACGGAGGTTTTATGGGGGCATACCCTGATCTCCCTTAGACGGGGAAATAGGAGAGATTTCCTACGTAAATTGAGGCTGTGTCAGGATGGGAACATGAGAGATCAGGTTTGGGGGAGGGATAAAGAGGGAAGGAGAGAACTGAAGACATTAGTGGAAAGAGAGGCAGCATTTCCGGGGCAGGTAAAAACCTGGCACAAGGGAATCTCCCAGGAATCTATAAGACTCCAGTTTAGACTCCTAGCAATAGCAGATACATAGCCTGATCTGTGACCAGATTGGTGCTCAGTCCAGTTGTCATCAGAGAGGCAGCATTCAGCAACTGATGGAAACAGATGCAGACCCACAGCCAAACATCCAGGCAGAGTTCAATGAATTCTGCAGAAGAGAGGAGAAAGCACTTTAAGAGCCAGAGGGGTCTAGGACACCACAAGAAATGCCAGAATCAACTAACCTGAACTCATAGGGGCTCACAAAGACTGAACTTACAACCATGGAGCCTTCATGGAACTGATATAGGCACTCTGCATATATGTTACAGCTATATAGTTTGGTTCTCTTATGGGACACCCAGCAGCAGGAACAGGGGCTGTCTCCAAGGATCCTGTTTCTTTTTTTTTTTTTTCTTCCTTCTTTATTTTGTATTTATCAAAAAAAAAACACAGTAAAAAGAATTTAAAATGTGGAAGAGTTAACAATAACTATACAGAGGATAAGAATGATAGGCATGGCTTATCAAGGGAAGAAATACAAATAAGATTGCTACACCTATATTTTCTTTGTGTTCATCTTTCCCTCTGAATTTTTT
>PVIH01022757.1:0-13594 GCA_004025045.1 Sigmodon hispidus | reverse complement strand
GTTTGTCTTTCTAGGTTTGTGATACCTTGCTCAGGAGAATATTCTCCAAGTCCATCCATTTGCCTGCAAATTTTAGGATATCATTTTTCCTTACTGCTGAGTAGTACACTATTGTGTAGATGCAACACAGTTTGTTAATCCATTCTTCAGTTGAGGGGCATCTAGGTTGTTTCCAGGTTCTTGCTATTATGAGTAATGATATACTATGAACATAGTTGAGCTAATGCCATTTGCAGTCCTTATGTACATCTTTAGGGTATATGCTCAGTAGCGATATTGCTTGTTCTGTGGAGAGTTAGGTTCCTAGATTTCTTATTTTTGTATACTTTATTATTATTATTAACAAAGAAGTCATGCTTTCTATCCCTATATATCATTATTTAAGGTCCCTTCCCCCTCCTGCCACAACAGGTCATTTTTTCTTCTCCACAACTCCCCATCCCCTCCCTGGGCAGGCAGCAGATAGTCCCATGGTCCCATTGTCACAATATTGCTTAGTTCAATCTCCACTCTTGGCAGATCGAGTTTTGCCCCCCTCCTTCCTCAAGAGTGAGTTAGGTGTTTCTTTAGGTGGAGTGGGATCCGAAGGGTCAGTCCAGGGTGTTTCTGATCCCAAGCTGTTCAGTGGTTGTGGTTTGCAACTTGGGCATGCTTGGCTTTTTTCTTGTTTGTCTGTTTGTTTAGAGACCACTAATGTGTGAGTACAACCCCTGCTTATATTTCTGAGTTTATGATACCTCGCTCAGGAGAATATTCTCCAAGTCCATCCATTTGCCTGCAAATTTTAGGATATCATTTTTTCTTACTGCTGAGTAGTATTCCATTGTGTAGATGTACCATAGTTTATTAATCCATTCTTCAGTTGAGGGACATCTAGGTTGTTTCCAGGTTCTTGCTATTGCAAATAATGCTGCTATGAACATAGTTGAGTTAATGCGTTTGGAGTATGACTGTGCATCATTAGGGTATATGCCCAGAAGTGGTATTGCAGTGTCCTTGGGGAGAATGATTCTCAATTTTCTGAGAAACTGCCTTACTGCGTTCCAAAGTGGCTGAACAAGCTTACACTCCCACCAGCAATGGAGAGTGTTCCCCTTGCTCCACATCCTCTCCTGCATAGGCTATCATCTGTGCCTTTTATCTTAGCCAATCTGACAAGTGTAAGGTGGTATCTCAAATTTGTTTTGATTTGCAATTCTCTGATGGTTAAAAATGTTGAGCACTTTTTCAAGTGCCTTTCAGCCATTTGTAATTCTGCTGAGAATTCCCTTTTTAGTTCTGAACCCCATTTTTTGATTGGGTTATTCAAGGTTTGGGGTAATAATTTCTTGAATTCTCTCTATATATTAGAGATCAGTCCTCTGTCACTTGTAGTGTTTGTGAATATCTTTTCCCATTCTGTAGACTATCCTTTTGTCTTATTGACTGTTTCCTTTACTTTATAGAAGCTTCTCAGTTTCAGGAGGTCCCACTTATTGATGGTTGTTCTTAGTGTCTATGCTACTGGTGGTATATTTAGGAAGTGGGCACCAGTGCCAATGCGTTGGAAGGTATTTTCCACTTTCTCTTGTATCAAGTTCAGTGTAGCTGGGTTTATGCTGAGGTCTTCGATCCAATGGATGTGAGGTTTGTGCAGGGTGATAGGCTTGGATCTATTTGCATTTTTCTACACCCAACACCATTTGTTAAAGATACTATCATTTTCCAATGAATATTTTGTCAAAGATCACATGGTCATAGGGTTGTAGGTTAATGTCTGAAACATCAATTTGATTCCATTGATCCACAAGTTAGTTTTTACGCCAAGACCAGCTGTTCGTATTATTGCAGCTCTATAGTATAACTTGACTTCGGGGAGGTGATACCTCCTGTGATATTTCTGTTGAAGAAAATTGTTTTGGGAATCCTGGATTTCCTGTTATTCAAAATGAAATTGAATATTGTTTCTTCAATGTCTGTAAAAACTTGTGTTGGGATTTTGATGGGAAGTGCATTGAATCTGTAGATTACTTTTGGTAGGATTGCCATTTTTAATATGTTGATCCTACATATCCAAACACATGGCAGATCTTTCCATTTTCTGATATCTTCTTCAATTTCCTCCTTCAGTGATTTAAAGGTTTTGTCAATAAATCTGTAACTTCTTTGGTTATAGTTACTCCAAGGTATTTTAATGCTATTTGCAACTATTATAAAGTGTGATGTTATCCTTATTTCTTTTTCAGCCCTTTTATCTTTAGTGTATAGGAGGGATACTGATTTCTTTGAGTTAATATTGTATCCTGCTACATTGAGAATGTGTTTATCAGCTGTAGAAGTTCCCTGGAAAAATTTTGTGTGTCACTTATGTATACAATCATATCATCTGCAAATAGAGATTGTTTCAGTTCTTTTCCGATTTGTATTCCCTTAGTCTCCCTTAGTTTACTTATTGCATTAGCTGAAACATCAAGAACTGTATTGAATAAATTAGGGGTGAGAGAACATCCTCGTCTAATTCCTGATTTTCTGGGATTTCTTTGAGCAGTTCTTCATTATTTTGATATTGGCAGTTGGCTTCTTGTAAATCACTTTTATTATATTAACATATTTTTTCTATATTCCTGGTCTACCTAGAACTTTTATCACAAAGGTGTGTTGGATTTTGTCAAAGGTTTTTTTCAGCATCTAAGAATATGATTATATGGGCTTTTTCATTCAGTTATTTTATATGATGCAAGACATTTATGGTTTTTATATATGTTGAACCATCCATGCATTTCTGGGATGAAGCTTACTTGATAATTGTGGATGATTTTTTTTACATGTTATTGTATATAGTTTGTGAGAATTTTCCTGAGAAATTTAGCATCACTATTCATGAGGAAAATTTGGAATTCTCTTTCCTTGTTGTGTCTTCCAGTGTCTTGGGTATTAGGGTAATTGTAGCCTCATAAAAAGAGTTTGGCAATATTCCTTCAGTTTCTACTGTATAAAACTGTTTGAGGAGTATTGGTAGTAGCTCTTCATTAAATGCCTGCTAGAATACTGCACTGAAACTTTCTGGACTTCGGCATTTTTTTGTTTGGGAGTCTTGCAATGATAGCTTCAATTTCCTTAAGGTTTATAGGTCTGTTTAGGTAATTTATCTATTCTTTGTTTAATTTTTGTAAATAGTACCTGTCCAAAAAGCTGTCCATTTCTTCTATATTTAATAAAATCACCCTAGAATATCAGAGAGTTGCTGTATTGTATATTCAATAAAATCAGCCTGGAATATCAGAGAACAAAATCTTCCACAGCCAAGTCATGAAGGTCAGAGAGGGGTGTCTCATGCCTTTAATTCTATCACTTGGTATGATCAAGTAGTATTTCATGCCTTTAATGGCATCACTCAGGAGACAGATATATTTCTGAATTTCTATGAGTTCAGAGAAAAACAGACAAGTAGTAGTAGCTTAAACCTTTAATTCTAACTCTGGGATTATGATACAGAGCTGAACCCAGAAGTAGAACAGCAGAGTGGGAAAAATATTTAAGGCAGAAGAAGAGAGAGAGATTCATTCATTCTGCAGAAATGTTAAGCCAGGCTGAGGATCCTTAAAGATAGCATTTACTGTTTTGCCTGAGAAACTAACTGGGTGTGAATTGACTGTGATCAGTTTCCTCCTTCAGATATTTCAGCTTTTTCCCCAAAATCTGGCTCTGGGTTTTTATTTTGATGCTAACTAGAGATGATGCAGTAGCTTGATGTCTCAGCTTGTTTTCAGTATATGCTGGAATTCAGAAGGCTCCAAGGTCTGTTAAGAAATTGAGTTGTTATGAAGGTGAGAGCAAACAAGCAAATTATAAAATTTCCTTCTCCTATGTCCTTATATAGGTTTGTATCAGAAGTCCAAGAGGTGATGCTTTCCACCTCAAAGGATGTGAATTAAAATTTTATCTACGCAGTGTAATAATCTTGATTAAAATTTTATTTTCCTACTTCAGATTAATCAAAATTTTCTCAAAGTTATGTCCCTGTATTTTTTTACTTTTAATTAATTCCAGTTGTATCCACCAAGAATAGCATTACTCTTATGGATTCTAGCCTTCTGCTAACTCTAAGTCTAAACTAAATACTTTTGTTAAAGTTTCCTTGTTCATGACTATGTCTTTCTCATTAATAAAAAGTAACTAATATGTGTGCCCCTTTTTACTTTTGGTGTTATTATGCCATTTTAGCCCTTTTGTGACTTTGAAATAAGGTCCATGAATGAATCTGTGTGAGATCTTTAACATCTTGTGAAAAACTCCAAATAAACAAAACAAGAGCATTGATATTTTTCTTTCAGTAAAGTGTGGGTTGCTATTTAAATATGCTTTTGTGTCCCTCATATGCATAATAAATAAGAGTGGGTTTGCTTCAGATTACCCATCATCTTGCTGATTATTATTTAGAAAGATGTTTTCACACACAAGTTGTCTTCTTTACTCTATATAGCCTAAATGCATATGGCCTGACCTTTGTGACCATACACAACTTCATTCAATTCCTATTCAGCAGTCAGAAACAATGATTGTAGTGGGAAATCAGGAACTGTACCTGTGTGTGAGTCGCAACAGAACACAGAAGCTGAGAGAGAGAGGCATGGCCACTGAGATCATTATTCGGACAACACCTGGAGAGAGGGGACACAGGAGCAGAGCTCTCACAGGTCTCTGGTGCAGAGTGCTGGTGAAGGGACAGGACTTCCAGTTTGCAGCAGCGGGGCTCCAGGTCGTCGAGAGAGCACAGTGGCTTGGCACGTAGCTAAAACCTCTATTTTGCAAGTGATTCTAACAAAATAAACCTCACTTGAAACATACCTCTCGGCGGGTTTTTACCGTGATAAATGATATTCTATAATTTTCAGGCAAATGGATGGATATGGAGAATATCCTCATGAGTGCGGTTTCACAATCCCAGAAAGATAAGCAGGGGATGTATTCACTCATTAGTGAACTTTAAACAAAAGGCAAAACATGTCCAAGCAGCAAACCACAAACACTGAACAGTTTAGGATCTGAAGCAACTTGAACTGGCACTTTGGACCCCATTTCCTCCAGAGGAACACCTGAGTCAGTCTTGATGCGAGCATGAAGAAAGTGGATTTGCTTGGAGTGGATTTGGAACTAAGCCTCTTTGGGACCTTGAGACCTACTGTCCTTGCCAGGGAGTAGATAAGGAGATGGGAGAAGAGTGACTTGTAGGGGCTGGAGGGGAAGAGGGCATTTGGACCAAGTGAACTAGGTTAACATGACCATTCTTAATCCTTAAAATGCCCTCAGAATACAACTTGTCTTATTTACTAAATAAAGTTGAATACTGCATGAGACTTTAGCCAGCCTCATTTTGGACCTTGCTTTTTTTACATAAATGTTGTCAAATAGAGCAGTAACAGTTTGTAAGTATGATAGATAGGTAGAGCTGTTAATTGCACTCTTATTTTTAAAGCCTATATGGAACCATCTGTTATCATAAATACTAGCTTTTAAAAAGTAGGCTTCCATATCCTAATCACTGAAAGTCACTTAAGTTCTGTGTTATGAAGTGTCCCATGCCCAGTAATGGGGGTTTTATAATATAATTTATGGCTCTTAGGTGAAACATTGTCAGGACAGATTAAAAAAATTATCATTTAAAGAAATATTTGCATATGCAGAGTTTTATTTTTTACATATAGAAAACAAATTATTGTGTTTCAAATCCTGGGGAAAATGGCTCAGATGTTTAGATGACATATCAAAGTAAATCTGGCTGCCAGATTTTCCTAGGATCTTTCAGCCCTTGTCTGTTATAGGGTCCTTCTGGCTTGCATACCCTGCTTCCTATTCTCTGCAGCCTAAGAGGCTGAGCTGGTTTTCCTTATATAGTCTTAACATGTTTGTTATATGGCCCTTCCAATACTTTTTCCTTCTTGGCTACTGCACCTCATATCTCATTATCCCTTCTTTATTCACCCACATTTCATTACATGGCTCAGAGTCATGTCCACTACAAACTCTCCCAGATATCTCTGTCTCTGGCTATGTTCTCACACACACATGTATATCTCTCAAACTGTTTCTTTTACATATCCAGGAAAAGTCATTTTAAATTAATAATAATGTGATTACTTGTGACTTTTTCAGACATTCTTACATCCTTACCATTTTATATCTGTCTCTCTAATTAAAAAGTCTATCATCTTCAATTTTTTTTTTTTTTACCAATTACTTATGCCCTCTTATTTCCATGTCTTTTTACTCTTTTTAGCCATTGTCCACTTATATCTTTCAGGTTTCTGTAGTTTCTCCAGTTTATGTATTTAAGCCTGAAGACTTGGAAATGTCTTGGAAATCCTTTTACCATCCTTCATAGGCAAGACTGAAACAACAATGACAATACAAAATGAATATATCAATATGGAAGGGGAAGGCTTGTAGGGATTCAACAGTAAACAAAGAACTGAAGGTAGCTGAGGAATGCTGAAAAAAGAATTTTCTATGAGAGAACACCAATTCCTTTTGTAATACCAAGAACATTACATAAATTTAGATACTGAACCTGTGTCAGGTCTTTTGTAAAGACAACATCTGTTATGAAATAATGTTCTATCTATTTATTAAGTCTTTCATTACTGTGTCAATATATCAGTTATTTATCATATACTTATTAATTTCTTATGAGCCTATGGTGTCATAATTAAACTTATTTTATATATAAGAATAAAATAAATTTAAACCTAAAAATAGTTTTCAAGTATAATAATGGCAGATATAGAAAAATGGCTCAATAGTAATAGAGTATCTTTTCTTCTTCTAAAGAGAACCTTGGTTCAGTTTTCAGAGAATCCTCACAGTAGTTCATAATCATTCACAGCTTAGATTTCCAAAAATCAGATATCCCACAGACTTCCATGAGCAACAAGTATATATGAGTGCAGTGTATATATTCAGGTAAAACATTTATAAGCATAAAATAAAACTACTAATGCAAAAATACATAAAAATGTTTAGTATTTATACCTTATAAAAAAGAAAGTGAAACTGCCTTAATATTTCATTTAATTCTAGCCAGTATGGCTTTCTTCAAGAAAATAAGAGTAGTATTGATGGTGAAGACTGAGTAGGAAAGGCCCATTTATATTTAGTTGCTATAAATGTAACCTAGTTTCCTACTAAAGACACCAGAATGGATGTTCCTAAAAAATCTAAAAGTTAAATTATCATCTAATCTATCATGACCCTCTTACATATATGAATCTGGAAAAACCAACTCATCATAACACAGAAATTCTTTCCTAAATATATTTATAGCCACTAAATTCATAATAGTCATGATATGCAATGTACTGTATGTCCATCAGCATTTGCTGGAATACAAAAAAATTTGGTACACATACACAGTAATAGTGTGGACATATAAGTAAACAAATGTAATTCTTTTCAAGAAAAAATAATCATATTAAGTGAAATAAGCAAGATTCAGAGAAAAATATATCTATCTAATATATATACACTTTTATATGTGCATGAGACCATACATGTGTTTGTAAAAGTTTTCCCATATGTGTATACATATTTATACTCTTGATCATTGTTTAAAGGAAATATAGTTATCAAAAATTTTACCTTAAATATATAAAATTTATTTTACAACTATATTAGCACAATATAATTGTTAATAATTTTAAAAGCTGGCCTTTGTCCAAAAACTAGATGTGTGTTTGCTAAAAACAAAAATTATTCAATAATAATTTCTTGAAAAATATTAAACTCTACTGAAAAGGAGCAAGATTCTAATTAACTCAAAAAATCTTAACACTTTCAAAAGATATTTTATAAATACTATTAAATTTGACTTCAATCATACTAACTATTTATCATGCCTTTAAAAATCAGGTGGAGAATGATAAATTTGGTATGTACTCACTCACAAATGGCTTTTAGACATAAAGAAAAGGATAACGACACAACAATCTACAACCCACAAGCAGATCAGTAATAGGAAGAACTTAAGAGAGACAACCATGAATCCCCGGGGAAAGGAAAATAGAGAAGAAATTCTGAGTATTTTCGAGTCTTATGGGAGAGAGAACAAGGAGAGGTGGAAAAGAGATCATGAGAGAATGAGATGGTTGAGTGGGAGGAGCAATTGAGAGGGAGGAAAAAGAAATATATATCTTGATTGAGGGAACCATTGTAGTCCTAGAGAGAAATCTAGTGCCAGGGAAACTCCCAAGAAACCACAAGATTACCCCGGCTAGGACTCCAAGCAATATTGGAGAGCGGGTGCCTAAACAGTACTTTCCCTATAATCAAATTAATGACCCCCTAATTGTCATTATACAACCTTCCTCTATCAACTAATTGAGGCAGAGGCAGAGATTCATAGTTAAGCACTTTGTTGAGCTCCCAGTCCAGCTACAGGGAGGAAGAAAAAAGTCTATGATCAAAGGGATCAGGATCATGAGGAATAGTCCCACAGAGATGGCTGACCCAAGCTATTGTGAGCTCACTGATTGAAATAGCAGCTAAGAAACCTTAACAGAAAGAAACTAAACCCTCTGAATGTATATGACAGTTGAAGGGCATGGGCAGTTTGTGGAGCTTATTTCAAACTTGCCAGAGTTTATTGCTGATGCATGAACTGGCTTTCTGGAAGCCCATTTCCTACAGAAAAACACCTTACTCAGCCTTCATCCTGTGGGGAATGACTCAGACCTACCTTAATGGGATATGCCAGACTGAACTTACTCACCTTGAGAGTCTTTGCCCTCACTGGGAAATGGATGTGGAATGAGGTGGGGGAGGATGAGGGAAGACTGGTAGAAAAGGAGGGAGGGGGACCAGTGGGTATGGGGAAAATCTTCTTAAATAAAAAAAAAAAATCAGGTGGCTACCAAACATTGCCAAACCAAGATATTCAATATACATTCCCTTTCTATGTACACAAGAACACTAAAACACACATGCTTACTTGTTACACTGACCAGTCTCTATGTGTCAGTCAATTAGTCATTCTAGTGACTATGAATCTTACTTTTTTTAAAAGTATTACAATTTCAAGCTATCACTATGCCATGGTTTCTTTTGTTAACTCTAGTGATTATTTAATAATGTGTAATTTATTAATTACATGTCTTTTAGAAAATCTCTTTCCCATAGGGTAACAGACAATTCTAGCACATATGGTTGAACAGTGCATTTTGGCCTTCATCGTTGGTCCAATTCAATAATCATGCACTAACATCCATGCCCTAGCATATCCTAGGCCTTGCAGCATCTGGGAAGAGGCGTGAATAGGCCATCCTGATGGCCAGTCTTTTTTAGCTATTATGCTTTTGTCTGCACCTGTATCTAGCAGCCCCAGGATTCTTTTACTGTCCACTGTAAAGGTGACCATAGGTCGATCATCTGTTCCTAGTGACAGGCATGTTAAATTGTTACCAGTGGATCTGAATCCTTTTTTCCCCATTTCTGTCGGTTGTCCCAAATTGAGCATGGAGACTAGGCAGAATCAATAATTGTGCAATCCTGTCTCCAGGGGAAATGGAGAAAATACCTTTTGGGGACTCAACCATAATCTTTACTATGCCTGTATAATCAGGGTCAATAACTCCAGGATGCACCTTAAGACCCTTAAGAGCCATGGAAGATCGCCCTATGAGCAATCCTACCATTCCAGGGTCTAACAGCCCTTTGAAATCTGAGTCCACTAACTGTACACACATCCGAGGTATTAATATGAGTCTGGTGGTGGCACAGAGGTCCAATCCAGCCAACCCAGCAGTGGCTCTCCACGGTCATTGGGGTGGCGAAGTGTCGGCCACTGCTCCATGGTCGGGCTGGTATTCTAATTCTCTATTGCCCCATATATTTGTGGGCCCTAAGGTCAGGGGGCCCCACCTCCCATTTTTTGACTGTGTATTACTTGGCTGTGTTAGGGGATGACCATTAATGTCTCTCACTGATCTACATTCACTGGCCCAATGCTTGTCTTTTTTACAGCCAGGGCAAAGGCCTGGCTGTGTGGACACCCCATGCCCTGGTAGAGGCGGGGCACTACGATTAGGATAATCCCTCTTCAAATGGACTTGTCTTCCACAGGCAAAGCATGCCCCAGTTCCCTTGTCCTTTTCTTTCCTGTTACAGATAAACTGCATTACAATGGCAGCCAGCCCTGCATTAGAAAGAGGTTCCCCTAGCTTCCTACAACACTTCATCCATAACTCTAAAGGTTTGTGCCTGTACGGTGAAATGGCTGCCCTGCAGTCTTTGGTACATTGCTCATAAATCAAGTGCTTAATCAGAGGCATGGCATTTTCAGCATCCCCAAATATTCTTCCTGCTGCTTCCACCATTCTAGCCACAAAGTCTGAGAAGGGCTTGGTGGTCCCTTGAGTGATTTTGGTTAAATTATCACTCACTTCCCCTCTATTAGGCAATGCTTTCCATGCCCTTATGGCTATCTTATTAATTTGTTCATAAACCGAGACCGGGTAACCTATCTGGGCATTAGAAAAGTGACCATTCCCTAGTAACATTCCCTGGTCCCAGGCAGCATTCCCTGCTTCACGGTTGGCTGCTGCTTCCTCCCCCACAAAATCAGTCAGAAAAGCTTTCCAGTCTAAATACTGCCCAGGATTGAGACATGCTTTTGCTAAGCTACTCCAGTCACTAGGCATCATGGCAGATCTACTTAATGTCTCAACTTGTGCTATTGTAAAAGACGCAGTAGTGCCATAAGTGCAGACAGACTCTGCCAGGGATTTCACTGTCTTAAAATCTAAAAGCTCATGATACCTTTGCCCCTGGTTATCTTGAAAAACAGGAATAGCCAACAGCATGCTGGCCACAGCTCATGCTGGACTCCCTTCCACACTTGTTGTCCAGTGGCTTAAAACAGATGCCCCCACCAGACTGGCAATACGGAGAGGAGGGCATTAGGCACAGTAGGGGAAACAAATCATTGACTTTCACTTTTTAGTTTCTTTTTCTTACAGCCTCTCCCTTTTATTCTCCCTTTCTGTTCAGGTTCAGAGTCTTAACTAGATCTTTCCTCTGAGCACTGGGAAACAGACTCATCAGGGGACTCTAAGCACAGTTCTTCTAGGGAAGGCAGTGGTGGATATAATCTTCCTACAGCCCCCTCGGCTGTTAGGGACTATCTTTCGGATTGTTCATCTTTAAGCTTCTCTAAATCCCTCGCCCCTTCTTCTATCAAATCTTTGCCCATAACATGATCTAGGCATTCACGCACCAGTGACCAGATGGGTATAATACCCACCGCCAGCTCTGTAGCCTCATGTGCCCTAATCAAATCCTTTCCTAACTTTTCCCATGCTGCACTTGTAAGTGAACCACTAACCAAAAACCAAGGAGCGCAGTGATCTACTCCATCTAAAAAAGTTTTTAAATTTTTTGATATAACACTCACACCATTACTCTTCAACAGCTCTTTCAAAGCTGTGGCAATCAGGTGAGAGGAATTTACACCCATATCCTTGCCTATTTAAAAACCTTTATATCCCTTTTTTCTTTTTTTTTTTTTAACAACCCCAAAATACCAATGGGTTAGATCCACTGGTGAGCAGATGCGCCATTCTCTGCTTTTTTCTACAAGCAGAGATTTCCTGCTTAATGCAGGTCCCATTATTTTCCTGTGAGACTTACCATTTAACCCCCCTGATTACTGCAGTTCTGAATCTCCTTCATGGGACATTGCCGGGTTTTGGTGCCACTTGTCACTCCCACCTCACCGGCAAGGAAGATACAACACCAGATTCTTCTGCAGCAAATGACCAGGTCCTTTATTTGGTATGCACACTCTTCTTTCTTCTCCCCTTCTCCTCTCTTCCTTTGCCCTGGCTCTAAGCTTAAAAGCTCTCCGGTGATCCACTCACTCCCTGCCACATGGATGTTGCCCATTGGGCCATGCATGTGGACACTCACTCACGTGATCACCTCACACCAAATAAGGAGTGTTTCTCTAGGGAGCGCTGGCCATCAGGAAAGGCAGAGGGCAAAAGCTGGCACCATTTTAGGCTGTGGCTTATCGCAGCTCCCGACATTACTGGCTGAAACTCAGTGTGCTACCTTTTTGAGAAAAGCAATTTCAATGCAAAAAGAAAAATGCAAAAACCTAGGGCAATCTTACCCCTAGATATAGGCCTTGAACCAATTACAATTTAGCTTCAATGGGAACCAACCTAGTAGTAGAACAACATCACTAATATTTGGGCAATGGAAAAAAAATCAAAAGCATCTGGTGACTTTGAGTCTAATCTAGAAACAGCAGTAGTAAGTCTTTGCATTATTCTAGGGATGAACCTAAGTGGGGATGGCAAAGGAGAGAAGAAAACAGATGGAAACATGAACACTCAGCAAATCTGGTCGGTGTACTTGTTTGTCTCTGCTGGATAAAATGTGGCACTGTGGAAGCTCAACCTATTTGTTACATATAGTTAAGCAGAGACTAGAGGTTATTATATTAACAAGGAGGTAGGTTATTACATATAAACAATGACACAGGGTTTGCAGTGTATCAAGGAGACAGGCTTACCTAATCTTAATAGAAGCTATCTGAAGGAGGGAAGTCTTCCAGGCACAAACAACCAGGAGGGGAGAAAACTATGGTGGACTTTTCTGCAAACACCAATGACACTCAACACTTGCACCTTCAAGGAAGACTTTACCATTTCACTTTGGGTATGATGTTAGGATTCTTGATATAGTATGCTCCTGTCCACAATGCACATTCACTCAGGACCTCACACACTTAAGTACTCTTTCAGTCCAAACACAGTTCCATTGATGACTTTTAAAAAATTATTGATATGATTAGTTAGTATGAAGTAGGGCACAGAAATTTAAACCTCGAAGGCATATGTCCCCTATTCATTCTAAGAAGTTCACAAAATTCAAGATGAGAGGTCACAGTGAAGGTCAGTTCTAAGAAATGATAACTTAGTGATTTGGAGAAAGGAAGGATTATATTTAAATATCTCCATTAAATATATATATGTATATATATATATTTAGTGTATATATGTATATCTATGCTTGTAAATAGGCCGAATAAAATGCCTATTTTTCAAAGAAAAACCAAAACCAAACCAAAACAAAAAGTCCTGAGGCAAAAGGTAGATAAAGAGAAACTGGTTACCTTATAAGAGCTAGCAATAAAGGCACTTAAGCTGTAGCAGATCATTTTAAATAGCTTTCTGTGTCATGACTTTGGAGCTGATTGATGGCTCTAAAGAAAGCCTGGCACAAACAGAATTTTCAGAGATATGAGCTATGGTGAAGAGGGTTAGCAGTAAATCATTCCTTATCGATGATTAATTTAATTTGAGTAGTAGGCTATAGGTCTTGTATAAGAATACTATAAATACAAATGTTTTAGATTTAAATTATCTGTTATTAATTTACAGGATGAATAAAGTGGTCAAGTATGAAGATCAACAACCAGGAGCAATTAATTGCACATTTGAATTAGAAGTATATTTCCTCAGCAATATCCACATTGTGCTAGATTACTGAGTGTACATAATTCCATTAATATAGATGTGGAGAAAAACATTGGAATGAGTTTTGAAAATGAAAAAAA
>PVIH01022756.1:0-26423 GCA_004025045.1 Sigmodon hispidus | reverse complement strand
AATACTACGCAGCAATAAGAAAAAATGATATCCTAAAATTCACAGGCAAATGGATGGATTTGGAGAATATCCTCCTGAGCGAAGTCTCACAAACTCAGAGAGATAAGCAGGGGATGTACTCACTCACTAGTGGTCTCTAAACAAACAAACAAGAAAAAAAGCTAAACATGCCCAATCAGCAAACCACAACCACCGAACATCTTGGGATCAGAAACACCCTGGACTGACCCTTCAAACCCCAGTCCAACTATAGGAACACCTGACTCACTCTTGAGGGAGGGAGGAAAGAGCTGTTAATTCTTTTGTGTGAGATTTCTTCAATTTTTTTATGTAAGCACCTAGTGCTATGAGTTCATCTTAGCACTGCTTTCATTGTGTCCCATAAGTTTGGGTATGTTGAAGATTTATTTTCATTGAATTCTAGGAAGTTTTTAATTTTTTCTTTATTTTCTCCTTGACTCAGAGGTGGTTCAATTAAGAGATGGTTAATTTCCATCAGGATTCTTGTGGTTTTTGTTGTTGTTAAATTTTGACTTTAGTCTAATGTTGTCTGTTAGAATAAAATGAGTTATTTCCCTTTCTTTGTATCTATATTGCTTTATAAGCAAGTATGTGGTTAATTTTAGAGAAAGTTACTTACAGTGCTGAGAAGATGGCATATTCTTTTGTGTGTGGGTGGAAATTTCTGTACATATCTATTAAGTCCAATTGTGTCATACTATTTGTTAGCTACGTAAATACTCTGTTCAGTTTCTGTATAGAAAACTATTCAGTGGTGAGAATGGAATATTAAAGACTCCTGCAATTAATGTATGGGATTTTTATGTAACGGTTAAGCTTTAGTAGTGTTTCTTTTACATATGTGGATGCCCTTGTATTGGGGGCATAAATGTTCAGGATTGAGACTTTATCTTGATGCATTTTTCCTGAGGTGAATAAGTAATGTCCATCCTGATCGCTTCTGATTGATGTCTACTTCATTAGATATTAGGATAGCTACTCCAGCTTGTTTCTTAAGTCTATTTAATAGGAAAGTCTTTTTTCAACCCTTTAATCTGAGCCAGTGACCATTTTTGAGTCAAGGTGTATCTCTTGTATACAACAGAAGGATGAATTCTATTTATGTACCCATTGTGTTAGCCAGTGTACTTTTATAGGTGAATTGGGTCCATTGATTTTAAGAGATATTAATGACCAGTGATTGTTAATTTCTATTATTTTTGGTGGTGGTGGTGTGTGTGTGTGTTCCTCTTCTTTGAGGTTTCCTTCTGTGGAATTATTTATAGCTTGTTTATCTAAATTTCCCAGGTTGGAGTTTTGCTTTTAGTGCTTACTGTAGGTCTGGATTTGTGGATTGGCATTGTTTAAATCTGGTTTTGTCATAAAATATCTTTTTTGCTCCATTTATGGTAAGTGAGAATATTGCTGGGTATAGTATTTTGGGCTGGGTATAGTATTTGTGTTTTCTTAATGTCTGTATAACATCTGACCAGGAACTTCTGGCTTTCATTATTTCCATTGAGCAACCGGGTGTTGTTCTAATAGAGCTGTCTTTATAAGTTACTTGGGTTTTTTTCTTTGCAGCTTATAATATTCTTTCTAAGACTGTCAAACAATTAAAGATACTCAGTTTCTGAAGCAGTTGTCTTACTATGCTTAAGGTATAAATCAACACATAGAATGAGAGGATCTCTCTATATGTTAACCTCATTTTTATCTCTGAAATACAGTGTCACTGGTAAGAAATCTATTTCCTCAACTTTTGGTCAATAGTCTTGTATTGGGCAACTTACAATTCTTGATGTCAATCTATTTAGTCAAAAAGTACTGACCTAACCCTTAGACTTTCACAGAGGACTCTAATATCCTCATTCATAGAACTTCCAGAAAATTTGACTAAACAAAGAAAAAGAAAAAAATCTATGTGTCTATTACAATTATATGTTTCTCTATGAGATATTATATTACAGAGAACTTTTAGAAACTTTCTAGTTAATAATCTCCAAAAGATAACAAAACATAACACTGTAGAAGAAAGAATAGCTTTATCTAAAAATTTTGAAAAAATCATTATAAAGTTGAAAATAAGATATTAAACAATGACTTTGGTTTCACCTACAGATATGTGTCATAGGGTGAATCAGACAGCACCCTATTTCTTGAGTCATAGCCCCAAATGCATCTGAAAGAAATAAAAGAGCATGGTATTTTCTGTTGTATCTTTTTAAAGCAGTTTTAGTTGACTTTTCTTCAAGGTTATTTCATGTTTTGAGATATATTGTATATTCCAGTAAAGTACTGAGATGCATCATCTTTAGACTTCAGGATGCCGACATTGAACATGATACCTACCACTGTCTCACTAATACTGGCCAGTGATGAGATGATTCCAGGTACATGTTTTACAGAACATTTTATTAGAATCTTTGTTACCTGACCAGTTTCTACTGGTACCAGTGTAAGCTTGTACCATGATTGGCCTGAAGGTGATGGCAGCATGGAGCCATAGACAGAGAGTAGAAACTGAGTCTACACAATTGCACTCTTACCCATTGAAACCAAGGATGAAACACAAGAATATGAATGTGCTGGAAGACATTATTGCCAACCTGTGAGAGGAAAAAAGGTGTTCATTTCATTTCATATATCTAAACAGATTAATATTCCTTCAAAATCAATACCGTAATGAAATAGTACTACATAGTAACTACTAAAGTGATAGTGAAAAACACTGTAGTTATGGAGATATCATAAATCTTTACATTGTAATTGGGAATAGAAATAATGTATGAATCATATAAATCATAGAACCTAATGAAATGCCCAGAAATTTGTCTGCTATCTGGTTGACCAGTTCTGCTTCTAGGAGAACTCAGGAGAACTGAAGCCTGAAAGCAGCATGAAAATTTGCAAACGAGTATTTACATCAGCATTATTCAGAATAGACATATATGGTAAATGATCTCTATATGAATTCATAGATCAGTGTTTCTTAACCTGTGTGTCACAACTCATACAAAAGTTTATGGAAACTGAGACACAGCTTCTCTATCTATCTTCAAGCTGGTCCTTCCACATATAAATATCACCACATAGGAGAACCAAGAACTACATTAAAGATTAGATCATTAGAAATTTTGAGTTGCTGAATAGAAAAAAAAAACTAGAACAAGCAAAGAATTGGATTATAGTAATATCAATATATAATCATATTTTGCTTAATAATAAGAATAAATTCTAATTCATCATGAGACAATTTTCTCATTGTTTAAGTATAACATGAAATACTTTTATAAGCCTAGATTATAAAGCCCTCTACACCCACCGAGACTTGTGTCAAAGGCTGAGTGTGGGAACAACTGACTTCTACACATCCTCTTTCTGTTCTCTGTACTATCTTCAACCACAGTCTTCAAACTCTTTGTTTATTTTTTTTAATATGGATCTACTATTCCGTTACCATGTATTCACATTAGTATTGCTAAATAAAACATCTATTTATATGCAGTGCACATTTTACATCTTTATCTTGTCGTTTTATTTCAAACTTTGAAATTCGGATAACAGGTATTTAATTTAAGCATTCTGTGACTGATGCTGTCCTAAACCTTTTGTCACTAGAGAAAAGTGAGCAGAACACCAGCTGTCATGACTTACTGCTTCCTCCAGCTGCTGCCCCTGTTAGTTTGCTGGCAGGAAACTCTACAAGCTCCAGCTACCAATTCAAACAAGCTTTCTCTCCCTTAGGTTGTTTATCATGGCATTGTATCACAGTAGCAGGAAAAGTAACCTATCAAAAAGATAAACAGTGGTAAACCTAATTCTTCACTAATAAATTTATTTAATTTTATGTTTTTTGGAAAGGAAGTTAGATGTTTCATTATGTGCCCTTAAATACATTTTCTTAAGATATTTTATTAGGTAAAGTAAACATTCCCTAAAGAACAGCTACTTAAACCTATGGATTTATGTTATCCTGCTGAGGTAGAGATTTCTAATAGTATTGTGTAAGGTGAGTCTCTGCCCAAGTGATCATCATTTAATAGCATTATTATTCAACTTTAACTGACTTGATTACACAAGCATACATATAAAGAAACTATAAGGTGTTTTTTCATGTAACTGTTGGGGAAATAAACATTCTGGATTAAGTAAAATAAAGATCAACCCCCTCATTTCAGGTGTTTAATTTGTCAAGTAATTAGTAAAAGTGTTTATGATAAATTCATATTTTGTGTACCATATGTTAAGAAAGTTATTATTTTATTATTAAATTACTAAATCATTATAATAATTATAATTCTACTCAAATTATCCCATTTTCTATTAACTACATTTTGACTCTGGCCTGTTTACTTCTCTTTATTCTGTATATCTTGCTTGCTTTCTTATTCCATGGCTGGCTGTCTCCTCCCCTACTTTTCTTACTCCTTCCTTGCTTTTTTTTGAGCCTAAATTTCTTCTATTTATTATTTGTGCCAGGCAGCCCCACCTGACTCTCTCTTCTGCCTACCTGTTGATCATTCAGCTCTCTAATACACCAATCAGATGTTTTAGACAGGCCAAGTAACACAGTTTTACAGAATTAAACAAAAGCAACATAAAATAATGCAACTCATCTTTGCATCATTAGACAAACGTTCCATAGCATAAATGAATGTAACACATCTTAAACTAATTTTGCACAACAATATCATCCATTTGTGAATCTTTTTATTATCTTTCTGTCTATAGGAGATCTGTCTACCCCCTCGTTTCTCACACATACATACAGAGGAAATTCACAAGGGACAAGAAAAAAACTAATAAAGAGTGCTTATGAATAATAGATGAGTGTTGAAAAATTTTTCATCTTCTGGATATTTATACTCTGATGTTCCTAGTCTAGAGACCTTCTATGGAGACCAACTAACTCTTGATCCTGTATTGTACCTGATAAACATGCTGAGGTTCTGGGCTGTAGTGGATTCCAGGATCCCACCTAACACACATTTTACTAAATGCTTGTCCGTATGCCTTGCTTTCTACATTTTCTTCATGCCCCAGTCAGAGTTCCAGGACCCAAGCTGTTCTGGTCTAGTAGATGAAGACAAAATATTGGGTCAAAGGCTGTATCAAAGACATCTTTTATGTGAGGAGCAGGGAAAACCAGACCATGGAATGTGAAGCAGCAATTGTTGGAAGTGAGTGTCTCTGCAAGGCAGTACAGCATATGGGTGTGCCTTTCACTAAAAGTAGAGGATTGAACTTAGGAGAGGGGAGAACAGAGATCTCATTTCACACCAAATACCCTTTTCTACCCTATAAGAACAAAAAAGTCACGATTAGTTGACAGAAAATCTTGTTTTGGGGTGTGTAATATCTAGATAATCTATGGTCTGAAGTTATAGGGCTTATAACAGCAACTACCAGTGAAGAGAATCAGTTTTTTATTTAAGGACCTCCAAATCCCAGACCACTATGGCCATTTCTATTAATATTATACAAGCTATTTGTGTAGTATTGATGTTTATTGATAGATTATTTAATTTTATGAAAAGAAAATAATGATTAGCAGTATAATAAAATGAGCATGAATTTTGTGAATCTCCTTGGTTAGTCATGGATCAATTTGACAGAAGTGAAGATATATATAAATATTGTGATCCTCTAGATTTAAATTTAAAGGACTGAGATCTATAATATCAATGCTGTGTTAGAAAATGCTATATTCTCTAGAAAATAAAGTTCATCGTTTTTCATCCTTAACCTATAGGTTTCTGCATTGAATTCCTACCCCATCTTAACTCAATGATAGCCTACAAACTGTACGCAGAGTAAACCCAATCATCACCAAATTAATAGTCTGGGATTTGTAGCCTCCTGAAATGGCAAACATGTGACTTCAGCATACATAGCAATGCCTGAGGACACTTTAGTGAGATGCTGTGGAATGATGAGGTCTGGGTGCTCCTTTTAAAAGCTGGTTCAACCTCATCCAACTCATTTCAGAAGTTCAGAACATTTTATCCATTTAGCCTCTGACTCATTTACCTCTGTTTTCATGTGGTATTTGCAGGAAGGGAAATTTAGAAGCCAAATTTGTCAACCCTTTCTGGCACCATTTATGGCAGGATATTCTATCACACTGTGAAACCCCAAGACTGTGTTAATAAAATCAACAGTTTGGACCACGGCAAGAACAAAATACTAGATGACAAGAATTAGCCATTGAGCGTGTGGAAGAGCCAGAAATATGGGTAGAGAGATGCACAGAAATGAGTACAGAGGGACTTGGAATTTCACAGGCGTTTTTGATTTGGAATGACTGGAGAGATGCTGTCTTGAGAGGTCTCAGACAAAAATTAATGACAGCTAGTTGCTTATAAGCCGCTCTTATCTAACATAGAATGTTTTCACCTCAACATGTGACTCCTCAGTCTTTATAGATCAATTTAGATAAACACAATTTTCTGGTGTCCAAGACAAGTCACATATGTCCATGCATAGAGCAGTTGGCATGCTACCTGGAAGGAGACTAGATGAAACACCTACCACAGCATGGGCTCAGTAACTTCCCAGAGCTGGAATAGGTAAACCTGGCTCCAGTACTGGGCTGGCATAGCATGTAAAAAGGAGTCTGTAAGAGAGAGGGAGGGACACAGAGAAAGAGGGAGAGAGGGAGAGGCAGAGAAAGAGAGAGACAGAGACAGAGGCAGAGACAGAGAGAGTATGTGAGGGACATCCCTCTGCTGGAGGACTTTCATTTGATCTGGCACAGGAGAAAGCTCTCTGTGGGATGGCAGCAGAGGAGAATGCTGCTGGGTGGTTTCTCTGCCACTCTAACCTATCAGGTTTTCACTCTAGTATTTGGATCCTGAATCTTTATTAGTAAAACCAAATGATTGAGAGTTAATTTATTAAATTACATAACATATGGGCAAGTCTGTGAAACATTTTTGATTAATAATTAATGTGAGAATACCCGCATTCTCTGATCAGGTATCCCTGGAATGTATAAGAGAGCCATAAAGAACAGAGAGAGAGAGAGAGAGAGAGAGAGAGAGAAGTAGACAAAGAGAGACGGAGAGGATGGAGGGAGAGCAAGGTAAGTTATGTTGAAGGAAACTCTACTAGACTCTTACTAATTCCTTGATAGGAATGTAAGTGTTATGAGATGATTGGACAATATAGACAACATTTTAAGCAAGATAGAAGAGCCAAAAAAACATAATTACCTGCCCAACAAAAAATATAATTACCAGAAAACTTCAAAATTGAAAGAAAAATAAGCATTCTCTGGGGAAAAAAAAGATAATTTAACTTGAAAATAGGTTTACATTATAATCAAATTTACATGACTATAGAAGTAAAAAATTAAATTTTTAACAATACAGGCTGGAGAGATAGCTCAGTGGTTAAGAGCACTGACTGTTCTTCCAGAGGACACTTCATAAACAGTCTTTATTGTTCTTATTGATATTTATTTTAAATGTATATTTTTACATACAATTATTTGTAAAATTATTGTTATACATAACATTATTGTATAATAAAATAAGTTATCCTTATTGACAGACAATATCAATTGAAAATCATAAGGGACTTCAAGGTATCCATTATATCACCTCATTCCATCTGCTTTATAATCTTCATTATAGAACATGTTCTCTTCTATCTGAAAGCAACTGCTAATAGACATAAACCTCAAAGGCCCCATTCTGAATGATAAGCCCCCTCTGTCTTCTAATACATGAACAGAAAACGTTGGTTGGATCTGCTGTGGGACCCAGGACTCATCCTCCCTACCCATCCTCCTTTCTCACTTACCTCTGTCCTCACCAGGAATCCAGAACAACAGTGGCACCACCAGCAGATCAGGAAACTTCATTTTGAGGAGTCAACCTTAGGAGACTGATCAGTCACCACAGGACGCCACTGAGCTTTTATCTCAGACTAGCAAGGGTGGGTCCTCCCTAGGTAGCAATATGTAAAGTCCTGGGTTAGCATTACAGTATAGATAGAGGGAAGAGTCATCAGGGTACACATAATTGCAAAATCATATATTCTGTGTCAAGAGTGTCAACAGTAAAACAGAATCTGGTGCTGAATAAAAAAAATAGGAAATGATAAAAATTGTCACTGTGTGTGACACTAGACACTAAGTGTCATATTACAGAAACACTGAGAGAGTGAAAAGGAAGATATATATGAAAGCATTTCCTACTAGTTGAGTAAATATTGTTTTGCTCCACTTTCATCAGTTTTACAGAGAAATACCTATTTCTCATAAATGTTAAATGTAGAACATAGGAGATACCTTTCCTGTGGTTTATTGAATTTGTCTCTGTACAAGCACAAAATTAAATAAACATACTGAGGAGTCATATCTTAAATATTTATCATGAAAATGTAAAAGTGATAGATATTAAAATAATTATTATAAAAACATGGGTTGAGAAAATTTGAAATGAAGGGTTGGGTTGCTGGTATTTGTAGTAATTAATAGTTCACAAGTGAATTTGAACTCATTAGTTTTAATGAATTAAATATAAATAACATTCTATCCAGCACTGATAGCTCAGTAGAATATTTATTTATTTATTTATTTATTTATTTATTAGGCATTTCTGTGCGTGTGTGTGTGTGTGTGTGTGTGTGTGTGTGTGTGTATGTGTGTGTGTGTTTGTAGGTTGCTCATTCCATGGCTCACACGTGGAAAACAGAAGACACTTGCAGGTGTCAGTCCTCACCTTCCAGGTTGGTCCAGGAAAACTCAAGTTGTTTTCCTTGATGGCAGGAAACTTTATTGTTGAGACCTCTCACAAGTTCTCTAAGTGAAGTGATTATTGTACCATATTTTAAGAGTAGAAAATTTTTTCCAGAGGCTGATAGATGGCTCAGCAGTTAAGAGTGCTTGATGTTTTTCCCGAGAACCTGCTAGTTTAGTAACTGGCATCCATGCTGAGATACTAAATTGAATTGGTACCAGAAGCCAGTTGGGTCACAATAGCTCCTTATCTAGGAGGCTTCTCACTGGGAATCTGTGGTTCCTGACAGATTTAATGCAGTGTGTCAGAGACCTTTTCCAAACTGAAAATTGTCAGAATGGAGAGTGAGGAAATTTGCATTTATTACTGCAAACAAGCTTCACATATTCCACCCACAGTGACATGGACACCAGCATAAACTTTCTTCCTTGGTATGGTTCAGATTTCAAGTGTGTTGCCCTTCCCAACAGAAACACAGCATATTGTATATGTGTAACATGTTATTTTTATCTAAATTTGTTTTATTCTGGATTAACTGAGTTATTTAAAATGGTTCTTTTTAATGTGAAGAGCTATTTATATTTACTTTGTATTTTTAGTAATTTTGTCTATAGTTTAAAAATGTACTAATATAATAGAACTGTCAACTATGTCAATTGTGGGATTTTTTTGTGATGAACAACTTTCCTTTGGAAATATTTTTGAAATGATGCCACAGCACATTAGGTTGAATTCAGTTAAAATTGGGCACAATGTGGTACTCTTTTTAATAACAATATAATATAAAAATATCTATGGCTTATTACTAATAATTAATTACTACAGAACATTGTATCTCTTGGTTTTCTAACACACAATATTCTTATCACTAGATGTTAGTTCCTCTCAAAATAAACCAAATGTTATGTGACATAAATCAAAATGTGAAAATCTGAACATATTCTACATATCTAAAAACTACAGTGGGTAAGGATTCCAGGCAGCAGCTACATGGCAAATCCAACATGGCACTGGGTGAGATAAAAATTCCTGATATCCTGGTATTTAGTGGCCATGTAGTAAAGCAGATATGCAGCAGACAAAGCCCACCATACAGAGGGCATGCCCCTAGGCATGGCTATGTAAAACCCTGCCCTCAGGTTCTCTTAAAAGGAGGCTCCACATGAATGCATGAACCCCACCTCCAACCCTGCTTACCTCCCTGGTATCCACTTGGTAACTCCCTTGAATAACTCTTGTCTGACATCTGGTGATGTGTGTCTCTTCTCATGTGCAAAGCCAAAACAGAGCACACATTCTAGGAAACCTAAGAAACTGTTCCCAAAACTGATATACTAATATGCAATGAAGTAGGCATCAGATTCCCTGGAACTGGAGTTGTAGGTAGTTGTAAATGTTATCCATCATATAAACAAACTAAAGGAACAAAACCACATAGTCATATCCTTAGATGCGGAAAAAGCCTTTGACAAAATCCAACACTCCTTTATGATTAAAGCCCTGGAGAGATCAGGAATACAGGGAGAATACCTAAATATAATAAAGGCGATTTACAAGAAGCCGACAGCCAGTATCAAACTTAATGGAGAAAATTTTCTCAGACAAATTCAAATTAAGTTATAGACTAAAGGTGAATTTTAAAACAGGCACAGCTCATATTAGATCCCTGAGTGTGTGATCTGTTTTTTAACCTGACACTGGAGCTGAAACTCAGACCTTGAAAAGAGACCTCAGGCAGACTCCAGTCAAAAGTTGGCTTTTAAGATATATCACGAGAGAGATTCTGCCTGCTGACAAAAGCTGTCTGGCCAGCTACTGCCTTGTTCTTGCTTAGCCTCATAAAGGCAATCTCAGGGCTTGTCTAAGACTCCATCAAGAGAATGCTGGTCTAAGTGAATGTCTCCTAACCCTGAGCAGCAAAGAGACATTACACAGAGATCAATCCCAACTAATCTAAGGTCTGACTGTAGGCTTTTAATGGCAGTTAATGCAGCCAAGGCTTCCCTAAGATGACCACCGTCTTTGCAAAGAGAGAGCCTTGAATAGTCTTCTCCCTGTGAACACTAAAAGCCATATCCTCTCAGTCCTTCAGGCAAGAACTTTGGGGTCTCACTTCTCTTTCTAGCCTCTCCATTGTCAAAATAAAAAGCAAATAACATTTCACCTAAATTCAGACTGCCAACTGCTCTAGCCACCTCTATTCACTTTGCTTCAACCTGTCAGTTCCAGTCTCCCAGAAGGACCACCAAATATAAATCATTTCTCTAAAATCCCCTGTCTCTGAGTTTTCCATTCCAGCCTGCTTCTAAGATGAAGGTCTACAAACAGCTCCAAGGTATTTTGGCTCAACCCTCTCCACTTCCACAGCTGCTGCTTCAAGAGCCATTTTCAAAGTCAATACAGGTAAAACAAATACCCCCTCCTAAGACCAAAAGAAACAAAGTCAATGCAGGTAAACAGACCATTTCCTACCCCCTCTTAAGAACCTTTTCCATCCCTAGAACTAGCAGAGTACATCACTCACTATATTAGCACTTCCCAAAGTTATCTCACTAACTCATGATTTTTTCTGAGCTCCAGAAAACAGGGCCCTGTGACTCAAATCCTCAATCTACAAGCAACTAAAGAATCCAGCAGATATCTCCAAATCCAGCAGACATCTTCACCTCTATGTCAGCAGGAAGCAGTCAGACAGAGACCACGTCAGCCCCGCCCCATAAACCCGGTTTTCTTTTTATAATAAACAAAAGAGTGATATGTAAGGATTCCTGGCATTCCATGTAGCTGAGCCTACCTGGCTCAGAAGGGATGCTCAGAAGGGAGGCACGCACCTGGGCGTGGCTACGTAAGCCCTGTGGCACTGCCTACGGAAGCACCTCCCTGGACCATGGCTGGACCCAGAAGCACCTTCCTGGACCATGATGCATCCCCGTGCACGTCCCTTCCCTTATAGTGACTTCCAGCATGTGCTCCCGTCCTTTTTTTCTTCTCTGTCCCTTGACTTCCGTCTTGCTCCTCTGCTTCTTCACCTGCCTGGGCCTCCTCTCTTAAATAAACTCTAGTGTGTGGCCTTGTTAGAGTGTACTTGCTTTTACGCATGGAACTAACAAAGACAAAACAAAGTAAAATTTTAGTTATGAGTAGTGCCTGAGGTCCTGGGAATCTGGCTGAGTAGGTATAGAGTACTTGTCTGAAATATGCAAAGCCCTCATTTTTATCACCAACACTGTAAAGCCAGCACAGTGGCATACACCTGCAATCCCACCCTTAATAATTTTGTACTTCTATCAAGCTGCAAAGGTAGATTACATTTCTTAGCCTCTATTGCCACCTAATGGTACATTGCTGTTATCGTGAGGCTCTGTATCCTCAGTGTAAAGAAACTGTTATCACTTTAAAAAACACCAAAATAACTTGGAGAGAAAGTGTTTTATTTTGCATACATTTCCAGATCACTGTTTGTCTTTAAAGGCCAGCAGTTCAGGATCCTGAATGCAAGAGCTGATTGAGGGCTGATGGAAGTCTTGCTTACTGATTTGCTCAGACTGCTTTCTTATAGAGCTTAGGACCACCAGCCTAGGGATGAAAGAACTCACAATGGGTTAGGCCTTCCCAATTAATCAATAAATTTAAACAATTCCCTGTAGGTTTGTCTACAGCCCATCTAATTGAAGCATTTTCTCAGTTGAGCTTTCTTCCTTTCAGATGGACTTTATGTCAAATCCACATAAAACTAGCCAACATAGAAGCTGGGTAGGAAATCTTGACTTCCTTGAGGAGTAAGTACTCCAGTACCCATTTCAGTTTCTACTTCTGAATTACCAAGTCTTATCCACTCAAGGCGTTTAGGTCTTTCTTTTCCATTTCCAAGAACAATACAGCAGCCATCTTGTCACATTAAAAGAAAGTAAGGTCTTAAGTGAGTTTAACTGGTGAAACCTTCACTGTGCTGTAAACAAGTTACCCACACTCTTGGGCTTCAGATCTCTTCTCTTTAGGATGAGAACAGTAGCACCTTCCTCATAAAGTTGTTCTCATTAATTCAGTTAATACAAGACCTAGGAAGATGGTTCAATGGGTAAAGCGCCTGACTCAGAATCCTGAGTACAGATTGCAAACACTCACATAAAAGCTAGTTGAGAGCTAACATGCCTGAATCCCCAGCTCTAGGGAGCCAAGGCAGGTAATTCCAAGGGACTCACTGGCTGCCAGTCTAACTGAAATGTTAGGTTCTAGGTTCCACAAGATACCCTGTTTCAAAAACAAAATTTAAGGTTGGGGAAATGGCTTGTCTTGGAAAAATACTTATCTTACATGTCTCAAGAGCTGACTGAGTTAACCCCAGAACCCAAAGAAAGCCATATGCAGCAGCATGCATCAGTAATCTCAGTGCTTACACAATGAAATGGGTAGCAGAGAAAGAAGAATCAACTATAAGCCTGTGAGCCTGATACCCTGGAGTACACAGCACAGTGGAAATAAGAGAAACTGTGACTTTGGAAGGATGGAAATAATTATTGAATATTGTTCTCTCTCTGTCTCTCTCTGTCTCTCTGTCTCTCTCTCTCTAACACACACATGCTCCTCAGAGAGACAGAGACAGATTCAGGAACACAGACAGAGCAATGAATACATTTAAAGTGCTTAACAGTGTCTGACACACAGTGTAAAACATTTTAAAATACTATCACATACTTCCTATCATGGTATTTATTTTATAAGGCCTCCTGTATACAGCCAGCCTTAACTCACTCTATAGCTGGCATGACCCAGAATTTAGAGTCCTCCTGCTCCACTGTGCACCACTATGACTAATTTTTGCAATGCTAGAGTTGAGCCCCAGGGATTCAAACATGCCAGACAAGCACACATACCAAGCTAATCTCCAGCCCATTTTTCTTTTAATAAAAAGAGGTTCTGATATGTAACTCATACTAGACTTAAAACTTCTCCTACCATAGCTTCCTGAATATTACAGCCCAGTATTAAATCATCAAAATTTACTTTGTGGCATCACAATGAAACAGTGAGATAGTATTTGAGGATTGTGACATCACAAGGAAACATGCTACAACGTAATCAGTTTTACTATGTCAAAATAAAGCTTTAATGATATCACAATTCAGTTTTGTGGTATAATGGCATTCTATCCCGTCACAGTTCAACTTTGTGATGGTATAATTGAGCACTGTGATGTCATAATTACATAGTGATATATACGATGGGGCAATGTGTTGACTCAATGGTGCATTGTGACACCAAAATTCAGCTTTGTAGTAATACAATGGAGCATTATGCCAACCCAGTTAAGCATTTAATATAATTTAGGTCTGTGATGTCACAATGGATCCTGGTGATGTTACAATTTGGTATTGTGAGGATACAATGGATTATTTTTACGGCACAATGAGTCAATGTGGCAGTGCACAGTGGCACACTGTGAAGCACTGTAGTGATAGTAGCCATTCTGCTGTCTATGGGGAATTGTGGTATCACAAGAGCCCTGTGACATCACAACATTACATAATGGAACAATAGAGGCTTCAATTATCTCAGTGTTCTTTTCTGACATCACAATGAGTTATGTGATATCACATTTGAGTATTGTGACAGCACAATGACATAATGTGATTGCCCCATAGAATGCAGTGATGGTAACTGTGACAACTGTTTAACATGATGAATCCACATTGAGGCGACTGTTTAATTTTACATATGTGGGCATTTTGCCAACATGTATATCTGTGTACCACATGTGTGCCCAGGCCCTCAGAGGCCAGAAGAGAGTGTTAGATCCCCTGGAACTGGAGTTACAGACAACTGTAAGCTGTTACATGGAAGGTTTCTTTAAGAAACCAGGTTCTCCAGAAGAGCAAGTGCTCTTAACCTCTGAGTCATCTCTCTACCTTTATTGTTTTGTTTTGCATTAAACATAAATGCTCACATTTTAGTTTTGTAGATGTGAGGTTGTTCCTGGTTATCCAACTCACTGGCAAATATTGACCTCTTGATGTTCATCTGTAGTTAGGTTTTGTTTCTCCTCACAGTCAAGTACAAAAGTCACTCTTTAAAACATGACTCCAAGGATCATATACCTCACTTGGAAAATGTTTATAGTATATGTGTGTGTGTGTGTGTGTGTGTGTGTGTGTGTGTGTGTGTGTATGTGTGTGTGAGTGTCTATGTACTGAAGCCAGAGAATAACATCACAAGTACATCAAGTGTATTAAACGAGTGTGTACTGCTGTACTAGACATTCAGGTGCATAGTACATACACTAGTATATTCCTGTGACTCCTGCCTGGTATTTCCATGAGAGCTTATGTCATACATCAATCAATGCTGTATTATTACTCTTTCCTCCCTCCTCTTCTCTCTCTATCTCTCTCCCTTTCTCCATCTCTCTTCTCATCCTTTCTCTGTCCTCCAAATCTCTCATCTCTTCTTTCCTCCCCATTTTCCTAAACATTTATTTGCACTCTCTTCTGTGTGTCTCTCACCTTCCTACTTTCCATCTCTCTCTCTCTCTCTCTCTTCTCTCCTTGCTATTACACACTCAGTCCTCTCACATAATCTCTTTATCTTTATATTCTTCTCTTTATCGTCTTTCCTATCCATTATCATATGTCTCTCCACCATCTCTCTACCTGTTTCTCTTCTCTCTCACTGCCTTCCCCCTCTCTCTCCTCCCTCTCTCCATCTCTTTCCTCTTTCTGCTCAGTCACAGCCCCTCACTCTCTGTGATCTTTACCTCTATCTGTTACATGCTGCCCTAAATCTCCCACATTTCACTCTATTAGTGACTGTTTTTCTCTCCTCACTTATCACACAAAAAAGATTTCCTTTTTTCTTTTGATCTTCTGTCCCCCTCTCTCTAACTTCTCTCTCTCCTATCTCTCACATCTCTCTCCTTATATTCCTTTTCTCTCCTTCCTCCTATCTCTACATCATATTCTCTCTCTCTCTCTCTCTCTCTCTCTCTCTCTCTCTCTCTCTCTCTCCCCCTCTCTCCCTCTTTCTCTCTATCCCACCCTCTCTCTTCCAGACTCCTTTTTACATGCTATGCCAGCCCAGTACTGGAGCCAGGTTTACCTATTCCAGCTCTGGGAAGTTGCTGAGCCCATGCTGTGGTAGGTGTTCCATCTAGTCTCCTTCCAGGTAGCATGCCAACTGCTCTATGCTTAGACATATGTGACTTGTCTTGGACACCAGAAAATTGTGTTTATCTAAATTGATCTATAAAGACTCAGGAGTCACATGTTGAGGTGAAAACCTCCTAGGTTAAATAAGAGAGGCTGATAAGCAAGCAGCTGTCATTCCTTTTTTGTCTGAGGCTTTGCAAGACAGCATCTTTCCAGTCATTCCAAACCAAAAACGTCTGTGAAATTCCAAGTCCCACTGTACTCATTTCTGTGCATCTCTCTACCCATATTTCTGATTCTTCCATACTCTCTATGGCTAATTCTTATCATCTAGTATTTTGTTCTTGACCTGGTCCAAATTGTTGATTTTATTAACACAGTCTTGGGGTTTCACAGTGTGATAGAATATCCTGCCATAAATGGTGCCATAAATGGGGGGACAAATTTGGCTTCTAAATTTCCCTTCCTGCAAATACCACATAAAAACAGAGGTAAATGAGTCAGAGACTAAATGATAAAATGTCAGAGTCAGCTCTGAACTTCTGAAATGTGTTGGATGAGGTTGAACCAGCTTTTAAAAGGAGCACCCAGACCTCATCATTCCACAGCATCTCACTAAAGTTTCCTCAGGCATTGCTATGTATGCTGAAGTCACATGTTTGCCATTTCAGGAGGCTACAAATCCCAGACTATTAATTTGGTGATGATTGGTTTCACTCTGGTTACAGTTTATAATCCATCACTGAGTTAAAACAGGGTAGGAATTCAATGCAGGAACCTATAGGTCAATGGTGAAAAATGATGAACTTTATTTTCTAGAGGATATAGCATTTTCTAACACAGCATTGTTATTATAGAACCCAGGTCTTTAAATTTAAATCTCGAGGATCACAATATTTATATATATATCTTCTCTTCTGACAAATTGATCTATGACTAACCAAGGAGATATACAAAATTCCTGCTCATTCTATTATACTGCTAATCATTATTTTCTTTTCATAAAAATTAAATAATCTATCAATAAAAATCAATATTACACAAATAGCTTGTATAATATTAATAGAAACAGCCATAGTGGTCTGGGACTTGGGAGGTCCTTAAATCAAGAACTGGTTCTCTTTACTGGTAGTTGCTGTTAATGAGCCCTATAACTTCATACCATAGATTATCTAGATATTACACACCTCAAAACAAGATTTTCTGTCAACTAATAGTGACTTTTTTGTTCTTATAGTGTAGAAAAGGGTATTTGGTGGGAAATGAGATCTCTGTTCTCTCCTCTCCAAAGTTCAATCCTCTACTTTTAGTGAAAGGTGCACCAATATGCTGTACTGTCTTGCAGAGACACTCACTTCCAACAATTGCTGCTTCACATTCCATGGTCTGGTTTTCCCTGCACCTCACATAAAAGATGCCTTCGATACAGTCTTTGTCCCAATATTCTGTCTTCATCTACTAGACCAGAACAGCTTGGATCCTGGAACTCTGACTGGGGCAAGAAGAAAATGTAGAAAGAAAGGCATACGGACAAACATTTAGTAAAACGTGTGTCAGGTGGGATCCTGGAACCCACTACAGCCCAGAACCTCAGCATGTTTATCAGGTACAATACAGGATCAAGAGTTAGTTGGTCTCCATAGAAGGTCTCTATCTTAGGAGCATCAGAGTATAAATATCCAGAAGACCAAACATTTTCCAACACTCATCAATTATTCATAAACACTCTTAATTAGTTTTTGTTGTCTTGTGCATTTCCTCGGTATGTGTGAGAAACGAGGGGTAGACAGATCTCCTATAGACAGAAAGATAATAAGAAGATTCACAAATGGATGATATTGTTGTGGAAAATTAGTTTAAGATGTGTTACATTCATTTATGCTATAGTATGTTTGTCTAATGGTGCAAAGATGAGTTGCATTATTTTATGTTGCATTTGTTTAACTCTGTAAAGCTGTGTTACTTGGCCTGTCTTAAACATCTGATTGGTTTGTTAGAGAGCTGAATGATCAACAGGTAGGCAGAAGAGAGAGATAGGTGGGGGCTGCCTGTCACAAATAATAAAGAGAAGAAATTTAGGCTCAAAAAAAGCAAGGAAGGAGCAAGAAAAGGAGGGGAGGAGACAGACAGCCATGGGATAAGAAAGCAAGCAAGATATATAGAATAAAGAGAAGTAGACAGGCCAGAGTCAAAATGTAGTTAATAGAAAATGTGATAATTTGAGAATAATTATAATTATTATAATAATTTATTAATTTAATAATTTAATAATAAAATAATAACTTTCTTAACACATGGTAAATAAAATATGAATTTATCATAAACACATTTAGTAATTACTTGACCTGAAATGAGGGGGTTGATCTTTATTTTACTTAATCCAGAATGTTTATTTCCCCAACAGTTACATGAAACAACACCTTATACACCTTATAGTTTCTTTATATGTATGTTTGTGTAATCAAGTCAGTTAAAATGGAATACTAATGCTATTAAATGATGATCATTTGGGCGGAGACTCACCTTACACAATACTATTAGAAATCTCTACCTTAGCAGGGTAACATAAATCCACAGGTTTAAGTAGCTGTTCTTTAGGGAATGTTTACTTTACCTAATAAAATATCTTAAGAAAATGTATTTAAGGTCACATGTTGAAACATCTAACTTCTTTTCCAAAAAAATATAAAACTAAATAAATTTATTAGTGAAGAATTAGATTTACCACTATTTATCTTTTTGATAGGTTACTTTCCCTGCTACTGTGATAAAACACCATGATATAAACAACCTAAGGGAGAGAAAGCTTGTTTAATTGGTAGCTGGAGTTTGTAGTGTTTCCTGCCAGCAAAGTAACAGGGGCAGAAGCTGGAGGAAGCAGTAAGTCATGACAGCTGGTGTTCTGCTCACTTTTCTCTAGTGCCAAAAGGTTTAGGACGGCATCAGTCACAGAATGCTTAAATTAAATACCTGTTATGTGAATTTCAAAGTCTGAATTAAAATGGCAAGATAAAGATGTAAAATGTGCACAGCATATAAATAGACGTCTTATTCAGCAATACGAATGTGAATACACAGTAACAGAATAGTAGATTCATATTAAAAAAAAAAACAAAGAGTTTGAAGACTGAGGTTGAAGATAGTACAGAGAACAGGAAGAGGATGTGTAGAAGTCAGTTGTTCCCACACTCAGCCTTTGACACAAGTCTCGGTGGGTGTAAAGGGCTTTATAATCTAGGCTTATAAAAGTACTTTATGTTATACTTAAACAATGAGAAAAATGTCTCATGATTAATTAGAATTTATTCTTATTATTAAGGAAAATATGATTATATATTGATATTACTACAATCCAATTCTTTGCTTGTTCTAGTTTTTTTTCTGTTCAGCAACTCAAAATTTCTAATGATCTAATCTTTAATGCAGTTCTTGGTTCTCCTATGTGGTCATATTTATCTGTGGACAGACCAGCTTGAAGATAGATAGAGAAGCTGTGTCTCAGCTTCCATAAACTCTTGTATGAGTTGTGACCCACAGGTTAAGAAACACTGACCTATGAATTTATATAGAGGTCATTTAACATATATGTCGTTCCTGAATAATGCTTATGTAAATACTAGTTCGAAAATTTTCCTGCTGCTTTCAGGCTTCAGTTCTCCTGAGTTCTCTTAGTAGCAGAACTGGTCAACCAGATAGCAGACAAATTTCTGGGCATTTCATTAGTTCCCATGATTTATATGATTCATACATTATTACTATTTCCAATTACAATGTAAAGATTTATGATATCTCCGTAACTACAGTGTTTTCACTATCACTTTAGTAGTTACTATATAGTACTATTTCATTATGGTATTGATTTTGAATATTTATAAAGGAAATCTTTAATCAGAGCTAATGACCATTTTTGAGTCAAAGTGTATCTCTTGTATACAACAGAAGGATAAATTCTGTTTATGTACCCATTGTGTTAGCCAGCATATTTTTATATATCTGTCTAGGTATATTAAATGAAATGAACACCTTTGTTCCTCTCACAGGTTGGCATTAATGTCCTCCAGCAAGTCATATTCTTGTGTTTCATCCTTGGTTTCAATGGGTAAGAGTGCAATTGTGTAGACTCAGTTTCTACTCTCTGTCTATGGCTCCATGGGGATAGTGCTGCCATCACCTTCAGGCCAATCATGGTACAAACTTACACTTGTACTAGTAGAAACTGGTCAGGTAACAAAGATTCTAATAAAATGTTCTGTAAAATATGTACCTGAAATCATCTCATTGGTGGCCATTATCGGTGAAACAGTAGTAGGTATCATGTTCAATGTCAGCATCCTGAAGTCTAAAGATGATGCATCTCAGTACTTTACTGGAAAACACAATATATCACAAAACATGAAATAACCTTGAAGAAAAGCCAACTAAAACTGCTTTAAAAAGATACACCAGAAAATACCATGCTCTTCTGTTTCTTTCAGATGCCTATGGGGCTATGACTCAAGAAATAAGGTGCTGTCTGATTCACCCTATGACACATACCTGTAGGTGAAACCCAAGTCATTGTTTAATATCTTATTTTCAACTTTATCTATAATGATTTTTTTAAAAATTTTTAGAGAAATTTGTAGATAGACTATTTCTTTCTTCTACAGTGTTATGTTTTGTTATCATTTGGAGATTATTAACTAGAAAGTTACTAAAAGTTCTCTGTAATATAATATCTCATAGAGAAACATATAGTTGTAATAGACACATAGATTTATTTCTTTGTTTAGTGAAATTTTCTGGAAGTTCTATGAATGAGGATATTAGAGTCCTCTGTGAAAGTTTAGGGGTTAGGTCAGTACTTTTGGACTAAATAGGCTGACATTAAGAATTGTAAGTTGTCCAATACAAGACTATTGGCCAAAAGTTGAGGAAATAGATTTCTTACCAATGACCTTGGATTTCAGAGATAAAAATGAGGTTAACATATGGAGAGATTGTCTCATTCTATGTGTTGATTTATACCTTAAGCATGGTAAGACAATTGCTTCTGAAACTGAGTATCTTTAATTGTTTAACAGTCTTAGAAAGAATATTATAAGCTGCAAAGAAAAAAACCCAAGTAACTTATAAAGACAGCTCTATCAGAACAACACCTGGATATGAAATAGAAATAGAAATAGAAATAATGAAAGCCAGAAGTTCCTGGTCAGATGTTACACAGACATTAAGAAACCACAGTTGCCAGCCCAATATACTATACCCAGCAATATTCTCACTCACCATAAATGGAACAAAGAAGATATTTTATGACAAAACCAGATTTAAACAATACCTATCCACAAATCCAGACCTATAGAAAGCATTAAAAGCAAAACTCCAACCTGAGAAATTTAGATAAACAAGCTATAAATAATTCCACAGAAAGAAACCTCAAAGAAGGGGAACACATACACACACACACACACACACACACACACACACACACACACACCGTTATCGTGGTACTAACCCACCAAGAAATATATGGTAACTAAAGATTTTTATTTAAAAGTTACTTACATAACAGGGTTTGTTCCAGGGGAGGAGGAGAAAAAGTAGGAGAAGGACGGAGAAGCGGAGAGCAGGACCTTGGAGAGCACGAATGATCCACCTGGTAGGGAGCAGGCACTTTCCCAACCATGGAGAGCTGGAGCAATCCTAACCATGCAGAGGAGGAGCGCTCTGTGGAACGATCTGTGCAGTAGAGCGAGAGCAGTCCCAGCTGGCCGGTCCTTCCTCCCACGTCACTCATCCAGCAACGTGGGCTACTTCCGTCTTCTGGTGCAGTGTTCTTTCCTCGTTTCTCACCAGAAGACTGACTCCACCCGGCTCAGCACTCTGGCGTGGTTTTCTTACATAGCTTCAGATTTCCTGCTACACACCATCACCAAAAATAATAGAAATTAACAATCACTGGTAATTAATATCTCTTAAAATCAATGGACCCAATTCACCTATAAAAATACACTGGCTAACACAATGGGTACATAAACAGAATTAATCCTTCTGTTGTATACAAGAGATACACCTTGACTCAAAACGGTCACTGGCTCAGATTAAAGGATTGAAAAAAGTCTTTCCTATTAAATAGACTTAAGAAACAAGCTAGAGTAGCTATCCTAATATCTAGCAAAATAGACATCAACCAGAAGAAATCAGGATGGACATTACTTATTCATCTCAGGAAAAATGCATCAAGATAAAATCTCAATCCTGAACATTTATGCCCCCAAATACAAGGGCACCCACATATGTAAAAGAAACACTACTAAAGCTTAACTGTTACATAAAAATCCCACACATTAATTGCAAGAGTCTTCAATATTCCATTCTCACCACTGAATATTTTTCTATACAGAAACTGAACACAGTATTTACATAGCTAACAGATATTATGACACAATTGGACTTAATAGATCTGTACAGAAATTTCCACCCAAATACAAAAGAATATGCCATCTTCTCAGCACTATAAGTAACTTTCTCTAAAATTAACCACATGCTTGCTTATAAAGCAAATATAGAAACAAAGAAAGGGAAATAACCCCTTTAAATCTAACAGACAGCATTAGACTAAAGTCAGAATTTAACAACAACAAAACCGACAAAAATCCTCATGGAAACTAAACATCTCTTAATTGAACCACCTCTGAGTCAAGGAGAAAATAAAGAAAAAATTAAATACTTCCTAGAACTCAATGAAAATAAAGCTGCAACATACTCAAACTTATGGGACACAATGAAAGCAGTGCTAAGATGAACTCATAGCACTAGGTGCCTACATAAAAAAATTGAAGAAATCTCACACAAGAGACTTAAATATTTAACAGCACAGCTGAAAACTCTAAAAAATAAAAGCAAACAGAACCAGAAGGAATAGATGGCAGAAAATAATTAAATTAAGGGCTGAAAACAATAAAATTGAAACAAAAAGAAAACTACAAAGAATAAAAAAGAGTTTGTTCTTTGAAAAAGTCAACAAGATAGACAAACACTTATACAAAGCAACACTACTATAGAGCTACAGCTATAAAAACAGTTGGTACTGGCATAAAAACAGACTTCTGGATCGATGAAATCAAAGAGAATACTCTGACATTAATCCACACATCTTTGAACACCTGAGTTTTGACAAAGAGACCAAAAATATACAATGGTATCTTCAACAAATGGTGCTGGCAAAGTAGAATATGGTGATATGTAAAATAATGCAAATAAATTCTTATCTATCACTCTGCACAAAACTCAAGTCCAAGTGGATCAATGATCTCAACATAAACCCTGTTATACTGAATCTGATTTTAAAAAGTGGAAAATACCCTTTAATGTACACGTGAGACCACTTTTAACACAAGTATCACAGACCTATGTGCAACAATTAATTAATGGAATATGCAGAAACTGGGAATCTTCTGTAAGGCAAAGGACACAGTCAATAAGACAAAATGACAGTCTACAGAATTGAAAACAATCTTTACCAACTCCACATCTAACAGAGGACTGATGTCTAAAATATATTGAGAACTCAGGAAACTAGAGACCAAAAAAACCAAATAATCTAATTTAAAAAGAAGGTACAGAGTTAAATAGCAGAACTCCAAATTCTTAGAAGACACTTAAAAAATCATTCATTACCCTTAACTATCAGAGAAATGCAAACAAAACAAATCTGAAATAACATTTTCCCCTGTCAAAATGTCTAAGACCAAAACCACAGATGGCAACACAGATGCTGAAAAGAATATGGAATAAGAAGAACACACCTAGATGGCTGGTGTATGTGAAAACTTGTACAACCATTTGGAAATAAGTATGGCAGTTGCTTAGGAAACTAGAAATCATTCTAGCTCGTGATACATTAAAACTACTATTGGGCATATACCTTAAGGATGCACATTCTTATCCCAAGGGCATTACCTCAACTATGTTCATAGCAACATTATTCATAATAGCCAGAATCTGGAAACAACTTAGATGCCCCTCAACTGAAAATAAATTAAAAGATTGTGATTATTTACACAATGGAATACTGCCCAGTAATTTTTAAAAAAGATAATAACATTCTGAAATTTGTAGGCAAATGGATCTGGGATGTATCATCCTGTGTGAGGTAGCACAAACCCAGAAAGAAAGACATGGTTAGTACTCATTCATAAGTAGATATTAGACATAAAGCAAATGATAATCAGGCTATAATCTATAACCACTCAAGCAGGTAGGCAATAGAAAGAAGAGAAACTTTCATAGATCTCCCTGGGAAGGTGAAATAGTTAAGATCTCCTGAGTTAAGTGAAATTATATTAGGGAGAAAGCAAGGGAAGGTGAGAATATAACATGAGAGAATGGGAGGGCCACAGAGAGGAAGAGCAAGGTAGTGGATATCTTGATAGAGGGAGATATGGTATGGTTAGAGAAAAAGCTGGTGCTAGGAAAACATCCATGAACCTATAAGATGAGCCCAGCTATAACTTGAAGCATTAATGAAGAGAGTTCATAAACTGTCCTTTCCATATTTTTAAATGAATGACCACCCTATTTACCATCATAGAACTTTCATTCAGCCACTGATTGAGTCAAATTCAGAGATTCATAGAGAAACACCAGGCTGAGCTACTGGTATAGTTGAACAGAGGGAGGAGAGACTGCATGTGCAAAGGGAACAGGATCTTTATAAGGAGACCCACAGAGTAGGCTCTTCTGTGCTCTTGGGAGCTCACAGACTCTTAAGTGACAGCTTTTGAGTCTTCATGAATCTAAACTCTTTGAATGTAGATAGTGTCGAGAGATAGTTAAGCCTCTTGCACCCAGACCACTGTGCATGAACTGGCTTCTCTTGGAGACCATATCCAGCAGGGGAACTACTTTCTCAGCCATGATACTTGGGGGAGAAACTAGGTCCTACCTCAACTGTTTATGCTAGACTGAATTGACTTACCTTGGGATTCCCTGCCTTCTCTGGGAAATGGGTGGGGGTTTGTGGTGAGGAGAGCCTGGGGGAGAAGTTGGAGAAGAGGAGGTAAATGGAACAATAGTGGGTATGAGAAAAATTTAAATAAAAAGGGGGAAAAGAATGTTTCCTCCTTTATCTAGTTCAGTTGTAAAATGGCATTTTGAAATTTTCATTATTAACTCAGAATACCCATTTGTCAGAATCATTATACTCTTAATGGTTTTGAGAAAACATAGACTTGCTTTCCTTCATGAATTTGTGTGTTTATTCATACAATGTTGATTCTGGTTTCTCTTCTGAGCATAGAGAATAGAGATTCATATTAGAGCTGATAACATCATACTGATTTTTATTATAATTACTCATGAAATTTATGGTTCTCTCTTTTTTAATTTCAATACATTTTGAACCAAAGGGTACAAAGTCTGTTTATTAGGACTGAGAGATGAATGGGATTGGCAAGCATGATGTGACGTTGCAGAGAAACAATAAAAAATTATGTTATAAAAAAAGAATTTCTCAATAGAAATCAAACCTCATTTTGGGGACTTAGATTGTTTCTGTTTAGTGAAGGAAGCTCACTCTCCTGTAAAAACCCAGTTAGAGGCCTTTTCCAGCAGGTTCCATCTGCCTTGGCCAAGCCAGAAGATATGTGAACACTGAAATTTTTGCAATTGTAACAGAGGTCAAGACAAGACAGCAGAAGAGTTTTGAGCCATCTCTAGAAGCAAGTAATTTCCAGGGTAAATTGTGGGATTTTTGCAAAACACAGGGCATAGAATCTAATGCTAACATATATTCTTCCAAGAAATCATGACATTTCATGAACAGTAGGTACTATCTTACCCTTAACATCCACTTTGTATAGTTCAATTTCTGTTCTTTTAATTATATTTATCTCACCCATATACTTTCAGATGTCCATACTATCTTAAAATTGTAATCTAACCAAACCTGGCACGTCCTTTTGATATGTTACTTTCAACTTCTAAGTTCCAGAGACTAAACTTGGATCATTATGGGAAGGTTCAGTGAGACCCATTATCCCTCAACTAATAGTATCATCTCCTTAAAACCTGACATTTGTGAAGTAATAAAAAATGATAAGAACCAAACATTAAACAACAGATTATTTAAAAACACAAATCTAAATGTATACAAATATTTATTCAGTATGTCTGAGTTAGAGACTAAGAAGTTGTTGAATTTACTTTAGAAGGCATTTATGCTCACTACTGTACCATCAACACATACATTCTAAGGAAATTTTGACTCAGAAACAAATTCATTTATTAGTGAATCAAATCTAATGGCCATTAACAAAGGGAAGTTGAATGTTTCTGGAATTCTTTTTTTTATTTTCACATATCACTATAGAAAGTTTGGAA
Organism: Sigmodon hispidus; assembly: GCA_004025045.1. Taxonomy (NCBI): domain Eukaryota; kingdom Metazoa; phylum Chordata; class Mammalia; order Rodentia; family Cricetidae; genus Sigmodon; species Sigmodon hispidus. Next base: position 169 of record PVIH01022756.1, on the reverse strand, counting down.
AGAATTCTGATAGCAGATTTGCTGATAAATAATAATGTTTTTCGTTTCGGTTGAAAGGAAATGTCATCATTTTGTTGGTATTCACTGAAGTCTCACAAGTGAAGGTTCCTTCAGATCCTGCTGCTATCATTTGAGAAGGCAAAACTATCTTTCAAAACAAAAAGATAAA
>PVIH01022755.1:0-26423 GCA_004025045.1 Sigmodon hispidus | reverse complement strand
ATAATATATAAGAATTTATACCAGTGTAACTTGTGTATGGCTCATATTTGAATAATAATTGTTTGTAATTAGATATAATAATCTATTTACATTTGTTTTATCTGTTTTGAAGGGATTCTTAAATCTATATTATTGTTTTACCTTTAACCTAAATATAACTTATAACTACCTTAGTAAGATGATAATTATCTATAACCTTTAGAGGACAAAGCTTATTAGGAGAGAGGTGTAGTTTTTTTTATAGGGTGGCTTTTTGTTGACTTGTGGGTGACAGTATATCTGTGAGTCTTGTAAAAACTAAAACAATTATTAGGCTTTAATGGACTGATTATAAACTCTATAACTGGACTTAGAGTGTTGGGTAAGGATATCTGGATTTTTGTTACAGATGTGATATGATGGATAATCATAGAAAGCTATCTTGTAACTGTTTTAAATAGTCTACATTTGTTTTATTGTATGCATTGAATATCATTTATTCTATTTTTTATAGAATATTAAATGTTTTAGCCTATTGACATTATTTTGGGTCTCTCACTAGTTCCTGGTAAGCAAGGATAAAACCTTCCTGCTGAGAACACTCCATACTTGTGAACATCACAAAACATGGACATATCAACTTAATCCTGGCAAGGAAATTTCCTTTCTACTGCTTAGCTTTTATGGTGGTATAAATTACTATTTAGTAAGACAAACAAAACAAAACAAAAACAGAAATCTCAATCAGCTGTGAATCATATGTACCACATTAATATCTTGCCTGCCAAGATATCTTTACTGATGCAATAGTGGTATAATAGTTATAGATATGCCCAAACATTTTATGACTGAATTTGGGACCTGCTGCACAGGATCCCTCATGCCTTTGCACTGTAAACCTGGCCAAGAACCAATGATCATAGGCCTTGAGAGGCAAATCTACTACTATCATTTTGCTAAATGGACATTGTATCAAAGTGCCCTCTACTTATTTTTATAACAACAAATTAGTCTATCCTCACTTTGTCTATAGAAACTACTTTATGAAGTGAGTAATAGTTCAGAGACTCAGAACTGATCAAAGTACAGTGAAGTAATTGTAGAATGCTCTGTTGTAAATTGGAGATATATATATATATATATATATATATATATATATATATATATATCCCTATTCTCACCCCCAAGCCTCAAGAACCATCAAAGAAAGACTGCAAGATCCAAAAGTTGAAAGGATTTCTGGGAAAAAAAGATCTTCAGGACATAAGGGTCTTCCTCTAGATGAGAAGCAATAGGCAACTGCTGGCCCTGGGGAGAGAAGAGTCATTCTGAGAAGTATAGATCCTGGTTGGCTATGTGTGATCTATTACTTAGCCTTATACCCATGCCTATGTAGGTATCTCTAATTGGGGTAAGTGGTTTATAAGAGGAGAGATGGAAAGTTGTGGTGGTTTGAAAAGGAAGGAGTCCCATGGGCTTATTTATTCATCAGGGAGTGACAGCACTTGTGAATCATTAGAATGATTACGAAGCCAGTACCAGGCTGTTTTTATTAGTGAAGCTCTATAGTATAACTTGAAGTCATTTATGGTGATACCTCCTGAGGTTCTTTTGTTGAGTAAAATTGTTTTGGCAATCCTAGCTTTCCTGTGATTCCAAATGAAATTGAGTATTGTTCTTTCAAGGTCCACAAAATATTGTGTTGGGATTTTGATGGGCAGTGCATTGAATCTGTAGATTGCCTTTGGTAGAGTTGCCATTACTATGTTGATCCTACATATCTAGGAACATGGGAGAGCTTTTCATTTTCTGATATCCTCTTCAATTTCTTTTTGCAGTGATTTAAAATTTTTGTCAAATAGGTCTCTTATTTTTGGTTATATTTACTCCAAGGTATTTAATACTATTTGCAGCTATTATGAAGGGTAATGTTTCCCTTATTTCTTTTTCAGCTCTTCTATCTTTGGTGTATAGAAGGGCTACTGATTTCTTTGAGTTAATCTTGTACCCTGCTACATTGCTGAAGGTGTTTATCAGCCGTAGCAGTTCCTTGGAAGAATTTTGTGGGTCACTTATGTATACAATCATATCATCTGCAAATAGAGAGAGCTTCACTTTTTCTTTTCCAATTTGTATCCCATTAATCTCTTTTCATTCCCTTATTGCTTTAGCTAAAACTTCGAGAACTATATTGAATAGATAAGGGGAGAGAGGGCATCCTTGTCTAGTTCCTGATTTTAGTGGGATTGCTTTGAGTTTTTCTTCATTAAGTTTGATACTGGCTGTTGGCTTCTTGTAAATCGCCTTTAGTATATAAAAACAGACTTGTGGGTCAATGGAATAGAATTGAGGATCCAGATTTAAACCAAAAACCTATGAACACCTGATCTTTGAAAAAGAGGCCCAAAATATTCAATGGAAAAAAAGATAGTATATTTAACAAATGGTGTTGGCATAGCTGGATGGAAGTGTGTAGAAAAATGCAAACAGATCCGAGCTTGACACCCTGCACAAAACTCAAATCCAAGTGGATCAAAGACCTCAACTTAAAACCAGCCACTTTGAACTTGATACAAAAGAAAATGGGAAATACACTTCTACGAATTGGCAGAGGCGACCACTTCCTAAATATAACACCAGTGGCACAGACACTAAGACCAACAATCAATAAGTGGGATCTCTTGAAGCTAAGATGCTTCTGTAAAGCCAAGGACATTGTCAATAGGACAAAACGACAGCCTACAGAATGGGAAAAGATTTTCACCAATCCTACAAGTGATAGAGGACTGATCTCTAAGATATATAAAGAACTCAAGAATCTAGAGACCAAAACCTTGAATAACCCAATCAAAAAGTGGGGTTCAGATCTAAAAAGGGAATTCTCAGCAGAAGAATTACGAATGGCTGAAAGGCACCTGAAAAAGTGCTCTTCATCTTTAGCCATCAGAGAAATGCAAATCAAAACAACTTTGAGATACCACCTAACACCTGTTAGATTGGCTAAGATAAAAGGTACAGATGACAGCCTATGCTGGAGAGGATGCGGAGCAAAGGGAACACTCCTCCATTGTTGGTGGGATTGTAAGCTTGTTCAGCCACTTTGTAACACAGTATGGCGGTTTCTAAGAATATTGAGAATCAATCTCCCCAACGACACAGCTATACCACTTCTGGGTGTGTACCCTAAAGATGCACAGTCATACTCCAAAGGCATTAGCTCAATTATGTTCATAGCAGCATTTTTTGTAATAGCAAGAACCTGGAAACAACCTAGATGTCCCTCAACTGAAGAATGGATTAACAAACTGTGGTCCATCTACACAATGGAGTACTGCTCAGCAGTAAGAAAAAATGATATCCTAAAATTTGCAGACAAATGGATGGACTTGGAGAATATTCTCCTGAGAGAGGGATCACAAACTCAGAAAGATAAGCAGGGGATGTACTCACTCATTAGTAGTCTCTAAACAAACAAACAAGAAAACAGCCAAGCATGCCCAACCTGCAAACCACAACCACTAAACAGTTTGGGATCAGAAAGATCCTGGACTGACTCTTCGAATCCCACTCCCCCTAGAAGAACACCTGACTCAGTCTTGAGGGAGGGGGGACAAAACTGGATCTGCCAGGAGTGGAGACTGATCTAAGCATTATTGTATCAGTGGGACCATGGGACTGACTACTGCCTGTGCAGGGAGGGGATGGGGAGTTGTGGAGAAGGAAAAATGACCTCATATGGTGGGAGGGGGAAGGGACCTTCAATAAGGGTATACAGGGATAGAAAGCATGACTTCTTTGTTAGTAATAATAATAATAATAAAAAAGTATACAGAAAAAAAGAATATTAGCTTCATTGTAAAAAAAAAAAAAAGAAGAAAATGGACAAAAATTCTGAAACTGTAGCCAAGCCCACAATTAAATGATTTCTTTCATGAAAATTGCTTTGGTAGGGGTATTTTTCCAGAGCAACAGAACAGTGACTAAGACAGAAATGTAAAAATTAAAAGGGAAATGTGAGGCAATTATAGATAGAACTGAGAGAAAATAGTGGTGCGTGTATATAATTTAAATAAATTGTATGCATGTATGAAGTGTTCAAAGAATAAATTATTATATTATATAAGAGCTGAAATACATAAAATATTTTAAATTTGTTATTGAGAAATATTTTCTAAGCATAATAGCAAAAGCTGATGCTATAAAGCAAAGGTCAACAGATCCTGCTATTCAGTTATCTAATTAAAAATATCTTTTGTCAAATATACATGAAAATGTTAAATGGTAAGTAGTGAGCAAGAAAAGCTATTTCCAGAATATAGAAATAAAATCATATTCTTATTATATATTTAATTATTAGATGTAACTTAAGAATATGTTTGGGAATGGATAAACTCTGAAAAAGAAATTAATTTACAAATACAGAAATAAGTATGTCAAAGGTATAAGAAACTATATAAACCCATTTCTTAAAATTTATGCTTATTAACAGAAATGTTAAATTATAATTTATACTCAAGTTTAGAAAAGTTAATGTCATGATATATAATAGTCTATTTATATGAGTACTAGACATAAATACCCTTATATAATTCAGCTAAGATGATAATTGATAATTGGTGAAAAGTAACTAGATTTGTAAAATACATACATTTTACTACTTAGAAATAATTCTATACTAAAACTCAGACGTAAGTTATATCATATATACACACTCATAAAAAATGTATATTTATATATGTATACAATATATAGTTACAAATAGCATATAAATATATATTTATATATCCATATACGGCAATTTACAAAGTAAATTATATATATACATTTTTATATATATGGGGACAAAAAGACACATGAAGATGAGAACAGGAGAATGAAAGAAGAAAAGTTATTTGCAGCATAAAACATATGACAAGTGTAGGAGCTACTCACTGTTAATAGATTGATTTAAAGGATTATCATGTACATATATGTGTGTATATATATTATGTATATATGCATATATAATCAAGAATTGTAAACATGAAAATACCATGGTATTGTAAGACTATAATATTAGAATCTGCTGCGTCCTGGGACAGAATAATTGCAGCCCTTTTCTAGACATTGACCGGAACCCTACTGAGACATTGTTGAGTCACTAGAAAATAGACTCCCAGGTGCCAAGTTCTCACATGGGGAGTAGCACATATACATCAAAGGGGTTATTGGTACTCACATAATCTTCTCTCTACCTGATTCCCTGCCTCCTGTCTAAAATCAGAGGTCCAGGCTTGTGTTGTAAGTTTCTCTTACTTAGAAAGGTAAAGGACCCCAACTCCTGCCATGTTTACTTTAATTTCTCCTCTTCAGTCATCTCAATCTGTCTCTGATGCTGGACTATGGATTTCCTTAGAGTTCCTGTCATACTGTTTATCTGTCTGTCCATGACATTACTATCTCTTTAACCCCAACAATGTGTCTCCTATTTCCCCCTGAGTCCCATCTGAAATCAACCTGATGTATTTTTATTATAATAGGAAGTTAAAACTAAAATATATGAGCAAAACATTTTGAATATTTATTTTTATATTCATATACAAATTCCTGATGGTTATTTGTTTATAGTTAGAATTTATTTTCTTCATAATTATTGTCTGAATTTTTTTTCTTTACTTCAAAATGCTACATAAACACAGAGAGAGAGAGAAAAGAGAGAGAGAGCTCAAAACAATTGAGATCTATGTTCTTTTATGTATGTATCTCACCTCCTAGACTATTCTTTTTATCATGGAATTATTTTTTTGGTCTCTGTGTTCTGGAGCCCCTTGCTATCTGAGAATCTCTAAAGGAAATCCAATTTAATTCTATAAATGAGACCATCGTTAATACCTAAGGGGATGTGTATGGTACATGAGGAGAGGCAAGACTTATCACTAATGGAACAATCATGAAAGAAAAATGTAATCAATGTTGATGCTCCAAATTCTGCCAATGTGATGCATGTGGTTGAAATATTTCTAGAAACTTCCATTGTAAGCAGCTCCATGGAAAGCTATCCCAAAGCAAAGAACAAAAGGGGTATAAACAGACAGTACACTTATGTTTAATCAGCTCTCTTCCCCAAACCAAAAGACTCATGGGGATTATTTGGCAAGCCTCATTTTAGAGACTCTACATGCTTCAGTTTGCCTGCTGCACATTGATTAAGGCATGAGCTGGTATTCTGCAATCCATGCCAGCACCTTGTGTTAGCAGGCACTTGCCAAATAAATTCGAGCTTTAACAGCTGCCTTGGAGCAACAGTGTGGCTGCCACCTTCCTGGGCCTAAAAGCAAAATTGGACCCCATCATGATTTCATTTCAGTGAACAGAAGAATCTGAATTGAAGGAAGGCTAAGTAGAATGAAAAATACATGGCAACTGAGAACCTGAATCTAAGTTCTCACAGCTTTCCTTGTAAGCCATCAGAATCCTGAGGGCTATCCTCTCTGGAATGTGTAGGTAGCCAGACAGTAGCTGAATTAGGCAGAGAGCTAGGAAAGGCTCACGTGCTTGCTTTTGCTTCTGGGCAAACATATGGCTATTTACAACTTAGTGTATTTTTCTGAGCATCTGTTTTAAAGACTATACTGAGTTGGATCACTTTTCAAAGGGCAGTAACTTCCTGCTTTGCTTCTATGTCCAGTAAGAAAGTGTTGCAGTTGCAGAGGACCAGCTTATCTACTGTGAAGGCCATCGGTACAAACAGGATCACAGGCAGCCCTTGCCTGCAGGAGCAGTGAGTGCTACATATCACAATCACAATCTCAATGAGGTAGATATTCATTTTTGTGATACAAATGTATATTCAGTTAACTAGGTAAGAAGTCTCTCTCCTCAGAAAGGGTTCCTTAACCCAGAACAATTTTGACTCTCAGGCAAATATCAACAACCAAATAGTATACCCCGAATTACCTTCTCTTTAGTACTTAAGGTGAACTTCAGAAGGTTCATAAATTTCATCTCAGCTGATGGGCTTTCCTTAATTCTCCAGCAATCTTGTGAGTCTGAATATTTATCTCAGAGAAAGTAGACTGGATAATTCTCAGCGGAATGGTCAAGGCCTTTGCTGAAATGACCACAGGTATGAAAGTGGGACCATGGAACCATGCTTAAACTCCAAAATTTTTTCAATACAACCTCAAAAATTTCTTACTGAATCATTTTGTAATATCTGAAATTCTAAATCACTATAGCAGTTTGGTGTTAGCTCAGGTATCTACAGTTGTATGTGAAATTTCTTTAGCTTTTCTTTTTTCTTTTCAGTTCAGTGATATCAGTGAAGTCTCTCTTCAAATTGGTGCTTCGTGTGTCTTTTGGTCATTGTAATCCTGGAAAATTTTGGAAAAGGCACACACATGCTCACACACACATACACACACAGAATCACATACATTCTCTCTCTCTCTCTCTCTCTCTCTCTCTCACACACACACACACACACACACACACACACACATTGGGAAGTGACTGATGACTGTGCTCAGAGTTTCTGAATCAGTTCCATAACCTGGAAACATGTCCGAAATGAAAGTAGGACACAAGTTGAGTCCATCTCAATAACAATCAGAACTAAAAGGAACTGACTGCAGGAAATTCTCTAGGCAGAGACTCGTAAAACAAGAAGGCTCAAGAGCCTTCAGATCTCCAACTTGTAAGAATACAGACCCCACTGCCTATTGACTGAGATGTATTGACTCTTTTTGTCAAGATGTCTATATGCTGGAGTTTTGCAGTGGCTTGCTTTTTTTTTTTTCATTTCTGTAAGAACAGCAGAGGGCTGGGCTCCACAAAGAAACTGCTCTGTTTGATTAATTCACAAGATACTGCTCTGTAGTTCTGCCAAAGCCTCATTTCAAGACTCAGCATTGTGTGTTCGCAGGGAGCAAATATTCAGTACAGCCATCGTCTTTGTAACTTGTCATACAAAAGAATCAACAAATTCTGTGACTGTCAGAAAGGCTGTAAGTAAAGGATAATTGCTCGCCTTTGCACCTGCCTCAGCCCCTGCCATCATTGTGTAGTAGGAAGGTCTAAATATTGTGATTTACTCACATGGCAGCACATCTCCTCAAAATGATTCTCTTTCATGCTCACCTGAAGGCTTGAAATCTCAACAGCAGCTGTGAAACAGTGAAAACATTGGTGCACAAGACCTCATGTCAGCCATGTTCCATCAGCAGCAAGTTATCTAATTCCTCCTAGAGAGCTTCAGTCTACTATCCCTGTAGGGAAAGAATGCCTTTTATTCTTGTACAGTTTATGTATAAAGGAGACAAGTTAGACAGTTGGGTGCTTTATCTTGGTTGGTAGGGTGAATGTTTGGGCCCTCACAATCCTTAACAAACAGGCATCACCACACATTCTCAATAGACTAATTCAATAGGAAGATTTATTTACTACAGCCACATTGGGAAGCAAAAAGCAAGTCCAGTGTTCTCTCATATACATAATTAGAGTCTTGATATAAAGTTCAAATTTAAAAGCATGACAACTAAGAAAACACAACTAAGTGCTCTAATCAAAATATATTCCTACCTAATATTATTGTTCTGTGTGCCAAACTCTCAAGAAAAGTGGTCTAACAAGTTGTGAGAACTATATGAAGTCTCTTCCTGGGAAACAAGATGTACCTTTTACTACCATCAGAATCCCAGATTTTTGCTTCTCACAGCAAGAAGTTCCTGGGGAAATTCCAACATTTTGTTGTCCATTGTCTTAATAGTCTGACAGTCTGAAGGAAGGGTACTAGAGTTACCTTAAAATATCTTCATTCCTGCCAAGATGACTACAATACAAAATCAAGAGAGGAGGATTTTATCATTTAAAATAGGATGTATGGAGAAGGAGGGGTTTACCATAATCTTGAATAGTGAAGTAAGATAAATGTTGTTGACTTAGCTGCTTTCTGTCAGAATAGTTTCTCACAAAATTAAAAACAAACCCAGGACAAATGACAAATTCTAAGTAACTGTATTTGTAGTGGAATCAACAGGAAATGGACATCAGACAAGGAATTATTAACACTAGGTGAGCATTTCCTGGTCCTCTGGTGAAATTTGGGTGCTTTTCCAGGACTGACCACTCACTGTGAAACCCAATTGATGCTTCAGATAGACCCTGTCATACTGTAGGTGCTTCCTTCTCTCTTAAGTAATTGTCTTCTTTACTATACATAAACTTTTCAGTTTATAAAGTCTGATTGTATATTGATATTCTTAATTCCTAAGTGAAGGGAATATTATTCAAAAAGTAAGTTCCTATATCTAAAACTTGTAGGGGTTTGCCCATATTTTCTTCTATCAATTTCATCATTCAGCATCACATTGAGATTCTTGATTTATTTGTAGTTAATCTGGTTTCACAAAGTGATAGATAAGGTTCTAATTTCATTCTGCTATATTTGGGTTTTCAATTTCCCAGCAACATCTGTTGAAAATTTTATTTTTTCTCAAAGGTATTTTTTTGACAACTTTGTCAACTATCACATAGATACAATTATATAAACTTAGTTTGTGTATTTTATTCTGTTCCATTGCTCTGTATGCCTGTTTGGAATAAATAGCTTTGTAATGGTAAGTGTTCCTACATTGATTGCTTTTGTTTTAGATTACTGTTTCTCTAAGGTCTTTTTGTGGTTCCATGTACATTTTAGGATTTTCCCTTACTTTGTGAAGAATTTTGTAAGGATTTTGACAAGGAATTCATTTGATCTATAAATTGATTTTAGTGGAATAGTCACTTTTACAATATTCATCCTACAAATCCATAAGCATTAAAGATTTTTCTCATTGTCTTATGCTCTTACCAATTTCATTCTTTGGAGATTAAAAATGTCCATCACTTTCTTCATTAGGCTACTTTATTGGTTAGATATTTTATTGTCTTTGATGTAATTGTAAATGGAAGTATGTCCATGAGCTATTTTTCAAATGTTTTGTTGTTGCTTTACAGAAAAGATACTAAATTTTATAATGATTTTTACATCCTACTAATTTGTAAAAATTATTGATAACCTTTAGGAGGTTTTGGTGTAATTTTTGAGAACTCTTATGAACAAAAATATATCATCTGCAAATATATATAATTTGAACTGTTTTTTTATTTGTATCCCTTTAATTTCAATTTCTTGCTTTATTGCACTTTTTGTGCTTTAAGTATATTGACAAATAGCAGAGATAGTAAATAGCTATGTCTCATTCTGATATCAGTGGGAGTTCTTCAAGATGTTTTGCTCTTTGGGATGATGTCAGGGATGCACATGTCATATAAAACAAGTATTCAGGTATATTCCTTCCAGTCTACTGTTTCTAGGGCTTTATTTGAGAAAAAATTCTGAATTTTGTCAAAGGCTTTTTCGGCATCTGTTGAGATGATTATGTGATTTTTTTCTTTAAATACACTTATATGATTTATTATATTAATTGAATTATATATATTAAATTATCCTAGCATCTATAAGATAAAGCTAACTTTGTCATAATGTGAAGATGAGGCTCAGCATAGTTGTCAGATATGGTTGAGGTGGGATAATGTCAGATGGGCACTTTGGTGTTTTTTTAAAATAGTATTTTCTGGCTTCAAGAATCAGAAACTAGTAAGCAAAGGCTAGCTATATTTTTTAAATATATATTTGTGTATTCATTTATAAGCTACTTTTTATTGTCAGACAATGCCTGCTAATTGATCTGTCTCATTTTATTTCAATAACCTAAATACTTAACAGAACAACTTTTTACATTTGAAAAAAAAATTGATTCTAATTTTAGTGACCTTGTTGATAGTTATTTTATCAGAGCCAGAAATAAGGCAAGCATCTTGTTGAGAAAGGGGAGCATGGGCTGGAGAGATGGCTCAGCCATTAAAGGCTAGGATCATAACCAATAATATAAGAGAAAAGGGAGCATGTGATAGCAAAAAGCAACTCACCCGATGACTAGAAATAAAATTGGTGAGAGGAGACAGGATATGGCCAAAGGACAACATTCAGTGACCAAGGACATATGTCCTCTAGCTAGGCTGAAACTCCAATGTTTCTAAAAGCAAATATAACAGCATGTTTCACTCAGTACTAAGAATTCAAATATGCAAGCCTGCAGGGGACATTTTATATAGAAACTAAACAAACTCCAAGGAGTGCTTTTGAAGACCTGTGTCCTTGGCTTTTTGAGATAACAACCTTGTACTCAAAAAGTTTTTAGGTCTTGTTCTTTCAGCTATAGCTAGTACTTTCACTGAGCATTCCACTACCCAGTCTGGAAATAATCTGACCAAACTCAGTAGCCAAAATTATTCTGCTGAAACACATAAGATAACAATATGCTGCAAATGAATACAGGGTAAATGTCAAGCAAACAGCATGTGCTGAGCAGCCATAGAGTGAGCAGCTGTCTCCTCATTTTGAATATAAAAACAAAATTCAGTTTCTTTAGTATAAATAACATAGGCTATCTACGGCATATATGTATGCACACACATGTGTATATGAGTGTGGGTATGTAAGTGTGCAAAAAGAGTTATTTAATGAAATAAATTGTGAATGAACATAGGATTTTATTGATACAATTGAACAGAAAAACAAAACTATATGATAATTTTGAATTTGATTTTAAAAGTTTAACAGGAATTTTACAAACTGTCAAAAGATATAGAAATGAGAAAGAGGATGTAAAAAATTGAATATTTTAGGTTCTAGAAAATAAAGAACATGTTAGAGACTATAAATTAAACAAATTAGCTGGAATAGACCAGAGGTATGAACACAAAGAATTGAGTAGCCAGAGTACAGACAGACTACATAAGCCCTACATCCTTTTAATAGTTTACCCTGAGAGGAGAAAGTGTACTAAGACCGAATAATGGTATAAATGAAAGTAGAAATCAATGATGATACTGGACATGATTTACCACAATGGTGAATGCCTTACTTCCCCTTTGCTCAGGACACAGGCATAAAGAGAAATTAAATAGATAAATATATAGATAAATACGTATATGCATACACAGATAGATACATAAATGCATAATTACAAAGATAGATACTTAGATGATAGACATTTGTTTGCAGGTAAGTCAGTGGAAATTGCTTGTCACAACTTTATAGAAAGTTTTCTATTTCTATATAGAAATAACTGAAAAATTTACACTGTATAATACCTAAGAAACACAGTTTTTCTTCATTATGTGTCATTACTTTAAACTTAATAAAAATGATAAAATATGAAGCCATACATTGTTTTATTGTTCTACACAAGGCCAGAAAGGTAATACAATAGGACATAAAGGGTCAATGGAGAGCGCTCAAGGGTGCATCACAAAAAATCTATTTCATTTAGTTTGTTAAATGACATTTTGTCATATTCTAAAACTGCTTTTCATTAAATATCAATTATTTATAAATGATAATAACAGAAGTATTGATATATATCCCCCAGAATTCAAGAGTTACTGCACTTAAGTCTTAAGTTGCAGGTCAGAATTTCTTTTGGAAAGTGCTATAGTAAATTGCTTTGCAGAAAAATACATTTAGAGAATGCTAAGTTAAGTGAATATTGGTACAATCAAATTGGTAATGTGCCATATATCTAAATCAAATATTTTGAAGCAATATGTATATCCATATTGATATTTAATTTCCAGTATATTGATCACACAAGTCTAAACTAGTATTCAACATAGGCTGAATGATAAATGGGCCGTGATTCTCTTTATCAGCATATATTTCTTACATGTAGGTACATTTATGTGTAAGTGAATGAGTGTAGGTGAATGGATATTTTGGTGTGTTATGTATATAGTATCATTTTAAACTTTGCCAGTCATTGAGAGAAGAAATTGTTCTGTATATAAATGGTTTTCCCTTTAATACAAAGTGAGATTTGCTCTCACAAATTAGTAATGTTTAGACTAAATAGAAGTATCTTAGGGTTTTTATTGCTGTAAAGAGACACTATAATGATATAAACTCTTATAAGGAAAACATTTACGTGGGGTAGCTCATTTACAGTTCAGAAGTTCAGTCCATTATCATCATGGTGGGACATGGTGGCATGCAGATAGACATAGTGCTGAAGAAGCAAGTGAGAGTCCTAAATCTTGCAGGAAACAAAAAGTTTGTGTGTCTTTCAAACAGGTATGCCTGTCAACGTGAGTAAAATTCTAGTGTAAAAAAACTTAAAGCCTGTCCCCACAGTGACACACACCTACTGATGTGGGATGTCTTTATGCACACTGTGAATATACTTATTACTAATGGGTAATAAATAAACTGTTTTGGCCTATGGCAAAGCAGCTTAGAAGCAGGTAGGAAATTCAAACATAGATAAAAGATGAAGGGCAAAGTCAAAGAGAAGCTGCAAGCTACCACCCAAGGAAGCAAGATGGGACATAGGTAAATTCATGGAGCTATGTGGCAATATACAGATTAATGGAAATGAGAGAGTTAACTTGTAAGAGCTAATTGGCAATGAGCCTGAGCCAGAAGTTTAGAATTAATATAAGCCTTTGTGTGACTATCTGGGATTTAGTGGCTGTAGATCTTTAGGTCCATATCTCAGGGCTAGACCAGGCCAGAAACATCTGACTATAATATACTCCAAAAGAAAATCACACTTTAATAGAGCCATTCTTTTAGGGGGATATTTTCTTTTAAACCTTTACAACATGTACCTGTGTATTACCTTAGCATGCTCATGTCTCTTTCTGAATTCAAGAAAATTAAGAAATATTCTGACATTTCACAGATTCCTACTAATCAAAAATAAAATGTTTATCCTTGTAGCTATAAACAGACAATCACTTCATCAATGATATACATGTTCTGAAAATAGAAGTTCAAGAAAATCTGATACAAGATAAAACAACAACAATAATATAAAGTAATTATTTCAGAATCTGAAATTTTCTTTTCAGCCAAGTAAACTTGTGTGTATATTTTTTATTCCCCCTGTAAGATAGCTGTATACATGTGAATGGAGGACATGATTTTAAAATTGATATGGAATAAGTTGAAGATAAAGATAAAGATAATAAAATAAAATAGGACTGAAAGAAGAGAAAAATGGACTGAAGTAGAAGGAGGTGTAAAGAGAGTAGAGGAGACGCAAGAGGAAGAGGAGGAGGAAGAAGTAAAAGAAGAGAAATGTTAGATTGGAAAAGGCAAGGAGGAAGGAAAGCAGTATGGAATGTTGGTGATATTATGGAGCCACAGAGTATTCTTGACAATGTAAATTGAGCAGTCTTGGCTGAGATAGACTTCATGGGAACAATGTAATACTCTTTGCATTCCATTTTTCCAAGATTTCTTTGGTCCTATTTATGAATCTGCCTGAACATGAAAGGAGCCTATCTCTTGGAGCTAATGATTTTGAGTTTAGGCTTACCCCTCATTGTGGAGCAAGAGTGAACAATAAAACCTCTTATTCTCTAGCTCTTGACTGTCCTCCTTTGGTTTACTGTAAAAAGGAGCAAACTTATGCCAATTTTATTCATGTTTCTACCAATTTTGCATTTTACTTCAGTCCTACTTTGGAGAATTCCCAGATACTGCTTGTTTCAAACCAGTGTGCCAATGGTGCCGAAGGAGGAAAATAAAAAAGTTAACAGCAAATTTGGGTAAGAGCCTGGTGCTATTATTTTGCAGTATTTCAAAAAGATGTAGCACCTGTCATCCTGTGATATGAGCAAAAGAAAGATTACCTTGATGCCTAGATTCCTCCTTCAAATGTAGCTTTGCTTGCTCACTGAAAAAAAAAATCTACTCTTCCTCCAAACCATATTACCTCAGCCACTCCACCTTGTCACTTTGTCTCCTTACTCTACCCACAATCCAGACCCTAAAAATCATAATCTGTTTCTATATGCTCCAGATTCTGCACATAGTGCTTCTCTTTTGACCCAGTAGATAAATCCAATTGCAGCATACTTGACTTAAGCTCTGATCCTACATTATGTTATCAAGTCCATGAGATTCCCCAGGACATGTGTGAGGTTGCACATTTTCTGAAAGAAATATGGACTCAATAGGTTATTTCTCTCTAAGCTGCCAGAGAATTCAACTTAGACCTAATCTCCTCAAGATACCCTCCAGCCACCCAGTCTATCACTCTATCTTGGGATTCTAGGCTGCTTTACCAAAATTCATACCAAAGGACAATCAGCATCCTAAATCTAGATGGCTAAGTCCCATCTTAAAAACACAAACAATATGACTATCTCAAATCACCTATCCTATAGTATTACCACTTACAAAGAATCACTTGAGTAAAATTCAGCAAAAACAATTGAAAGAGATAATTGTAAATATTTTCAACAAATGGGTAGCACTTTAGCATTTTAAGTGGACACAAACAATTAAACTAAAAAGGATAAACTAGTAAGTCCAAGGAACCACGAGAAAATGGCTGAATAAAATAATAAGGACAATTCAGATATGAAAATTGAGTCTAATAAAAAGAAAAACTAAAGAAAGTTCAGACAGAAATGAAATAAACTTAATGCTCCTAGTCAAAAGCAATGTGGCTAGCCTCATCAACAGAACGTATCATGCAGAAGGCAATAGATCAGGCTTGCAGACAGTGAAGGAATTAGAACACTCAATTAAATAAATTAAACTAAACCACATGAAAAGAATATGTTTGAGTTCAAGACACCATAAAAAAGAGTAAAACTATGCATTATAAAGAAAGGAGAATCTGAGGCTGAATGGATAAAATGTTTTCAACAAAATTGTGCAAGAATGTTTCCCTAAGTATAGAAAAAGAAAAACTTTTCTAGATAAAAGAGCTCCACAGAATACCGTATATACTAGACAGGAGAAGAAACTTACACAACATATTATATATAGACAAATAAGAAAGACTAAAGAAAATGTAAAAAAAAAAAAGACTCAAGAGAGAAGAACAAAGTCACTTACAAAGGGAAACTCATAGGAATAATAGCTGATTGCATAAGAGGAAGTTTTAAAGCCAGAAGACTTATAACTAAAATATTCTGACAGGCCACAACTACCAACTATAATTACTATTAAAAAAATACCTATTGTATTTGAAGGAAAAATTAAAACTTTCCATAAAACGTATAGAAAACTAAAACTACTAAGTTAGATATACTGAGGGGATTGGAAAAAATACTTTATTGTGAGAACAACAATAAATAAAAAATAGGGGGGAAATGATGATACCAGGATAGTTAATCAAAAGGCCTAAGAAAACAAAGTCAACAACATTACAGAATTTAATACACAACTTTCAATTATAAATGGACATTAATGGTCTTAATTAAATAATAAAGATATGTAGGTTAGCAGATTAGAAAATAGGATCCATGTTTTGCTGCCTCCAGGAAACACAGCTTACGCTGAAAGTCTGACACTACCTGAGGGTAAAAAGTACAACAGATGGAACCAGAGCATGCACAAGAGGGGATATTTTAATATCAAATAAAACAGATTTCAAACTAAAACTAGTTAGAAAAAATTAAATTGATGCTCAGCAGGAGAATAACTCATCAAGAAATCACAATTCTAAACATGGATAGTTCAAACACTGATGTTTCCAAATACCTATAAAGTCACAGATTAATCTCAATAGAGTAAAAGTGGGAGAAATTAATGTTTCACTAACATTAACAATTTATCTAGACAAACAACCCAGAATATGTGGAGTTAAATAAAACCATAAACCAAATGGACTTAATTAATACCCTTAGAGCATTCTACCCAAGCATTAAAAATATATATATTATTATAAGCATCTCATGAAGCTTCCTCTAAAATGACCATGTATTAAGAAGAAAGTAGTAACAAATACAGAGGAATGGAAATACCATTCTGATTCTGTCTGACCACAGCAGAATGAAGTCAGATCTTAAAAGAATGAAATTATGTAAGGCACTCAAACTCATGGACGTTAAACAAGGTATCATTAAATAACAGGTCATTAAATTAATTAAGAAGGAAATTAAAAACCTCTTGGAACTGAATGAAAACTGTAACGTAACAAAATCTATAGGATACATGAAAATAGCTCTAAGGAGAGAATTTTATTTCCTTAAATGTCTACATCAAAAAATTACAGAAATTTCAAGTAAATAGCTTAATGATATATTATAATACATTGGGAAAAATAATAAGCTCCCAGAGCAGTACATGAGAAGAAGCAATTAAGATAGAGGCAAATTAAAAAATAGAAATGCAAAAAATTAATACAAAGTATCAATGAAACAAAGAGTATGTTCTTCGGAAAGATAAATAAAACTGACAAACTCAGTGCATTGGGCAAACCTCATCAGAGAAGTTTTCTCTTGCAGTAGATAGTAATTTACACAGAGACCCATAGCTGGACAATGTATACACTGTGAAGGACCTTTGATCACTCATATGTAATATTTTTTTCTCAAACATTAATACTCAGAGATCTATGTGGAAGAGGAGGCAAAAAGATAAGAGAAAATAGTAGTATGTGACTTAAGGTAACAGTATCTTCCAGACACAATAGGACTGACTGACATATGAACTCAGGGATTGTGACAGCTCACCCAAGACATGAACAAGTTCAAGGTAGACAAGTACCAACTGAAGAAGACACGGTCATGAAGTCCTATCCCTAACCAAGAAGCTATTTGCAACTTACACCTTCTGGGAAAGAGAAAACCCATTTTCTCCAAAGGAGTAACATTCATATGAACCAAAATCCAGGGCAGGTCCAATGATAAGGGCTAGTTGACTACTACTAAAAGACTCTGTTTTGAGGAGTGAGGATTTGTTTGTTTTTCGTGTGTGTGTGTGTGTGTGTGTGTGTGTGTGTGTGTGTGTGTATGTGTGTGTTTTGGGGGAACATATGCATTTTATTGTTATCATTTTTTCATATTTGTCTCTTGATCTTTGTTTTGTTTCATTGTAGGTATTTTTAAAAGAAAGAAATAGAACATGAATTTGAATGAGTATGGGTTTGCAGATGATCTATGTAGACTTGAAGAAAAAAATAAAGATTATTATCTAAATACTTTGAAAAATTAATTCCCATACAGTAAGAACCCAGGCAAATGGATTAACTTTAGAACTGTACCATCTTATTAGCACTAACATAATCTAAACTATTCCATGAAAAAATATTTCAAATTTTTTATGAAGCCATTTTAACCCTTTTTACAAAGCCAGATAAAAACATAACAATACTAACAAAAGGAAAATTGCTGATTATTTCTTGATGATGAAATTTCACAGTAAAATACTAGCAAGCCAGATTTAAGATCCCATCATAAAGTTCATTCATTAAAATCCAGTTTGCTTCATTCTAGAGACCCAGGGGAGGTTTAACACACATAAATCAATAAATATAATACCCAGAATAAATAGATTCAAAGATATAAATCATATAAGTGTTTTAATAGGTACTGAAAATCCATTTAACAAAATCCAACATCCCTTCTATCTGTAAAACTATACAGAGACTAGGGATGATGTGTCATCTTTCAACCCAATAAATGCTATACATGATAAATTTATGGCAAACACCATACTAAATGCAGAAAAACTTAAATTGTTCCCATTAAAGTCAGAGAAGGGCAAAGATGACCATTTTGACCACTTCTATGTAGTATAGTGCTTGAAATCATAGATAACTAAATGAGAGAAGGTAACATAAAGGAGACATTTAGAAAAGAATTTAAGGTATTCTTATTCAAAGATGATATGACCACAAATATCACAAACCCTAAAGATGCCACCAAAAGCTTTCTAACCTTATGAGTACTGCTGTGAGGGTGGTACTACCATATCTAGTTTCAGGTTATACAACAGACACATAATTATCCAAACCAGTATGGTTCAAGTTCTAAGGAGAACATAAACTAAGGGGATAGAGGACTTCAAGTTAAGTTTATACAACTACCACTATCATTACTTTTGACAAAGAAGTCAGTAATACTGACTTTTGGAGGAGGGACAGTACCTTCAAAGAACGGTGCTAAGAAATCTGCACATCTACATGAAGAAAAATGAAACTAGATTCTTACCTATTGATCTTAAAAAAATGTCAACTGCAAATGCATCATGGGCTTCAGTACAAAAGCAGATACTATGAAATTCCCGGAGAAGGGAGTGGAAACAACACTTCAGTTTATAGATACACAAGGAAAGAGATCTATTCCATATAAGAATAGATTGAAGAGTGGGCAGCTGGAGTCTTCTGAAACTAAAAAGCTTCTTCATACAGAAAAAAAATAAATCAATAGAGGGAAGATGCAATTTATAGAATCAAGAAGTTGTAAAATGGGATCAGTGTCTTATTTTTCAAACAACTTAAAAATAAAGATCATAAAAACAAAAACTAAGTGTTTTATGTAACTAAATATAAATTTTTTTGAAAGAAGAAATAAAAATGAACTGAGTTTGATGAGGTGTTATGATGTAAAATCACCAAATAATAATTTTAAAAAAAGAAAAAGGAAAAAAATCCATTCAACATTCCCAGTTATCAGGGAAATGAAGATTGAAATTCCATTAAAATTATAACACAACTCATTTAGAGTGGCATCATCAGGAAAACAAATGACAGGAAATGCTAATATGGATCTGGAGAGAGTAAACACATATATCCTAGAAATATAAACCAGTGTAACAGGTCAAGAAATAATCTGTAGGTTTCCCAAATCTAGAAAGAGATCTATCAAGTTGCCTAAGCATATAGACACAATATTTTTTCTCACTACAAAGCCATTTGAACATCAACGCTCATTTCTACTATATTTGTAATTGCTACAAAATGGAATCTACCTAATTGTTCATCAGCTGATGAGTAGATGATGAAGCTATAAATATATATATGGATATATACATATATATTGCAATATTATTTATCTGTAAAAAGTTAAATTGTAAAATTTACATATTAGCTTATAAAACTTAAAAAATTATATTAAGTGGGATTATTCATGTTCCAAAAGATAAATAGACATGTTCTTTCCCATATAAGGATCATAGCTTCAAATATTTTGCTTTGTGTATTTAATATGAAGCATATCTGGAAGCCGAGAAAATATAAATAGCCATTGGCAGGAGCATAACTTATGTGTAGTTGATATAAAAGAATATAGGCGAAATGTAAGCAGATGAGGTAACACTGAGAGTATAAAGGCTCAAACAGGAACTGAAATAAAGTATATGGGAAACTGATTGATCAGGAAAAGGCAAAATGAAGGGTTCATAAAGAAACTTTGTAGAAACTTATGATTTTGAAATCCAATTTTTCTTTTAAAGGCCATGGATTTAAAAGAAAACAAGAGGGATTATATGAAGATGTTTGAAAAGAGGAAAGGGATAGGTTAAACAATGTGATTATAAATTCAAAAAGTAAAAGAAATAATTTTAAAAGTAGAGAGGCCCTGCAACACAGCCCTTAGTAGCTCACTCCTACTCATCTTGTCCCTAAATCCATGTCAGCAGGAAAAACTCTGTAGGTCAGAAGCCGCCATAAAATTCAGTAAACTAAACACCTCCAACTACTCACCCCACCTCAACCCCCAAACTATCCCATCACCCAGCAACCTCAGCAGCATCCTGAAAACCACTCCCTCAGCACTTTTTGTATCAAGAGAGGCTCTTTGAGACCTGCAGTTTCTCAGCACCTAATTTATCAAGAGCTTCCACTTAAAATGAAACCTACACTGTGTCAGCACCTACTGGATTCAGAGGGGTACCTGAAATCTGCAACTCACCAGTACATATTATATCAAGAACCCTATAGGATTCTCCCTCCAGATCAAGAGCTCATATTGGACCAAGATTGAATCCCTGAGACACAGAATAAACCAGTTCATATTATACCATGTACAGATCATTGTGACTGAGAATATACTACCTCCAAGTGTATTAAGATCCCAAATTGGACCAAAGAGAGCCTTCCTCAGACATGGACACAGTCAGAACACATCACACCAAAATCAGCTCCCTGAGATACAGACAAATTCTGCGGTGATCCCAGGAAGCAATGAGCAGATGCCAGTGCAAGAATACATAAAACAACATAAAGAACAATATGGCACCACCAGAATCTGGTGGTTCTAAAGTAACAAGACCTGATCATGGCAATGCTAAAGAAGCAGAAGAAAACGACCTTAAAAATAACTCTATGAATAATGCTCCTATGATCATTATTGAGCTAATGCCTTGGAGTACGGATGTGCATCTTTAGGGTATATGCCCAGTAGTGGTATTGCTGGATCATTGGGGAGATTTATTTGTAATAGCAAGAACCTGAAAAAAAAAAAAAAAACCTAGATGCCCCTCAACTGAAGAATGGATTAACAAACTGAGGTACATCTATACAACGGAGTACTACTAGCAGTAAGAAAAAAATGATATCCTAAAATTTGTAGACAAATTGATGGTTTTGGAGAATATCCTCCTTACCCAGGTATCACAGTCTCAGAAAGAGAAGCAGGGGATGTATTCATTCACTGGTGGACCTTAAAGAAAAAAGCTAAGCATGTCCAAGCTTCAAACCACAACCACTAAACAGCTTGGGATCTGAAACACCTCAGACCAGCATCTTGGAGTCCATTCCCTCCAGAGAAACACCTGACCAAGTCTTGATGTTGGGGTGAGGAAAGCGGATTTGCCTGGAGTGAATGTTGAACTAAGCCATCTTGGGACACAGTTAAATCCAGAAGGACATGGTCAGATGCTATACAAACACTAAAAGACTATGGTTGCAAGAATAGAATACAATATCCAGGAAAACTATCAATCACCATAGATAGATTTAAAAAGAGCCACCTTAGTTTAAAGTCATATACAGTTGATAGCTGTTGGGGTAAGAAGAGGTTTCTTTTTTAGGAGTGAGACCATTGATAGTTTTTCATGCCCAAGGTCATAACTCCACTTACATGTAGATATAGGCAACATATGTAGGCTCAGTGAGCTAAAATAATTAATAAATGTAAAATGACAAATGTAGCAATTAAGTAGGGAGGAAGTTGTGATGGAAGTTTGGGGGATGCTAGTTAAAGTGGGTAGTTATGATCAAGATACAGCACATACATGTATAACAAAAATTAAAATTAAAATACCAATGACAGTTCAAAGCATATAAGTGGGAAAATACAGCCCTTATACAGTGTTTTTAGAAGTATAAATTAAAATATTTACCTTGAGAATCAATCTGGTCTTTTCTTAAAACAAGTAGAAATAAAACTATCATATGACATATCTAAACCACTTTTAAGTCTATAGCCAAAGATCTCTATGTCACACACAGGGATTTCTGCAAATCCATGCTTATTACTGCTCTGCTTACAGTATCTAGGAATTAAGTGATGTCTATATGTCTTTCAACTGACAATCAGAAAAAGAAATTGTGATCTATTTGGACATGGAATTTCATTTCTGCTATAAAAAAATGAAAAGAATGAAATTGAAAGACAAAGTAGGGGAAACTAGGGAGAAAAGACTAACTAGGTAACCTTGGCCCAGGGAGACAAACACTGAATGTTCTCACTTAAGCATATGTTCTAGATTTGGTTTTGCTTTTTTAATTTGGATATCAGGAAACTAGAAATGATTAATTGGAAAGGAAGGGACTATGAGTGCTCAGCTCTAAATGGGTTATCTAAATCAAACCCTATCTACTCAAGGAGAATAGAAGGAGAGGATTAGAGAAAATAGTTATCTTTTGAACACAATACCGGTTTTTGCATATATGAACTCACAATAGCTATAGTACATGCATAGATCCTACTTAACATCAAACTAGTAATATTTTCAGAAAAGATATGAGATAGGCTCATGATGCCCTACATCCTAGTTAAGGAGCTATTGACAGTTGACTGCTCGGGGGTAAAAAATTAATTTTTCTTTGAAGATACGACTACTTCTAGGTTGCACATGCTCCAGTGTATGGTTACATATCCATGTATGTATTGATAATACTAACTGAGCCCAGTGAGCTATAAGAAAAAATAGATACAGATTTCAAATAGGTACATTTTGAGAAATGGTCTAGGAGCTACTGTATATGGTGATGAAGGCTGTATATTATCCAAAGGAACAAAAGGTGATGAGAATAAAATTTGGTGGTAGATTGAACAGTGTCTTCACTGCAAGTAGGACACCACCACCAACAACAAAAGAAACCATTCTACATATGTCTAACTTGGTGATCTGTGAATTACTGGGTTACTTTCAGAAACATGACTGAAGGATTGCTCAGAGGAGCATGTGTAATTGACAAGGAAGTATCTCACTGAAGAGCCTAATCAAGCCTGAAAGAAGCTTGGTGTAAGTTGTACAGATTGAGGGGTGTTACACTTCTCTCCTAGCATCTGCTTATTGAGATGAATCTTCAGGGAGAAAAACTTTTGAATCGTAATTCCTGAGTCTCATGAGCTTCCTGGGATTCTTGACTACAGCTTCTCAAGTCTTATGAGCTATATAATGTTTTGCATTCGGTGAAAGTTCCTATAATATCTGAAAATACAAGTGTTTTAAAACCTTTACCTTACAACAATAGGGTAAGACCACAGAATAAGATGTCTGAATTTATGTCCATGTTGGCTGAGCCTGTGAATAATAAAGCACTTAATATTTATGATCTTCGTCTTCATTATTTCCAGTGCTAACCCATTAATAATACAATGTAACTGAGGAAAAACTCCATGCTTTAGATTATAATTCATCATATAAACCAAGACATCATAGCCCAATGTATTACAAACTACATATTATTTTAACAAGGAGAACATGTAAGATGTCATTTTAATAGTAAAGTGTAGAGTTTCAGACTATAGTAGGACAGGCCCATAAAGTCAAGGAAATTGGCTCAAAAAAGTTGCCATAAATTCCTTAGGAGCCAACCTGGCAACAGGTCAACAGCCTAGCAAAAGACTCTGCCAGAGGTCCTGATCATGCCCAGTCAATGAGAGGTACTGTGCAATGTCACTGGATCTGACCACAGCCTGAGTCTAAAGAGGAGGCTATATAAGGTTCTCCCCATTGCTGAATAAATGAGTTCAGCTAACTTCTGGTACCTGAGCTGTTGACACAATATCTTTCCACTTCCTCCCCTAAGGAAGACATTAGAACCTTGGACAACAGCAAAAGGAGACTCTGGTTGGTATTTCAGGATTCTTGATACAGAAATACATAAAATTTAAATTATAAGAAATAATATTTTGGCCTTGCCTGGAAATAAATAAATTTTTTGCTTTATTTTTATGATGACAAATAATTTTCAAGTTTATTTCCTTTTTTCTTTGCTATTTAAATACAAAGCTAAGCCACAAACAGGTACAACCAAGACATTTTATCTCACAGTTACACCCTCCTGTAGGATCCTCCTCCAAGTTTAACCACTGACTGGGGTGTAGGGAAGACTCTCTTAGGTAGCACCATAGGCTAGGGGGTGGGGAGGTGTTGGGGACAAGGGTAGATTCTCACACCTGGGTCCAGAGCCTGGGCCTCTAGACTGAAGGTGAACGGCGAGAATTATCCTTCCCAGGAAGGGAGCAGGAAGCTGCCTACTTCTGCTACCGCAGTAAGAACTTAACTATCACCCTGGTTCTCTGGCTGCCAGGCACCATAGTGCCAAACACATCTGATGCCCGTAGCTGGCAGGGGTCCTGGGCTGGCAGCATCTTCATGGGTTACCAGGAGTTCTGCCTTGGCAGCAGGTAGAAAACTTTCCAAGCTGCAGTATTGGGATTGTGGGTTGGGGGGGATGGGCTTAGTAATTTCTGTTCCCATTACAAAACCTTTTTTTTGATTAGAATAGAGTACCATCTCAATTCTTCTCTACACAAACCAGCCAGCCAAGCCAAAAAGATAAAAATAAACCCCACAAGAAAAGAAAACAGCCATTTCACTCCCTTCAAAACCTATATACATATAAGTTGTTTTCTGTGGTTTTTTTGTATTTTAAAAGTATTTAATTCAATAGGTCCCTTTTTCATTTTCTTCTGAGTGTCTAACTTTTTCTGTCAATATCAATTAGAGTGATTTAATTTTTCTCATTCAAAAATATTTTTTTTTTCTTTTTTGGCCTTTGCTTTGTAATCATCTATGTTTCTATATAAGTTTGATAGAGGATATCTTGTTGTAAATACAAAATAAATAACTATATTCCTGATACAAAGAGTTTTCATAAACAAGCTAAGATATATGCCTCTGAATCCTGTATGAGATATTTTGCTGAACATAATTTTTAAGACAGTCATTATGTACTTCTGTCTGTCCTGAAATTCACTTTGTAGATAAGGCTGACCTTCAATTCAGATACATCTTTATTACCAACCTTAAATCTGGTAATAAAAATGTTTAGCTTGCCCATTGCTTCCAGTTCTGCTCCCGGGACCGAGTGCTGTCTGCAGAATCCCAGTGCACTTTGGAGCAGGGGCAGGTAAACTCTACCCCTGACCACGTCCACAGCTCCTGCTGAGGGAAACCCCGCCACGACCTCGAACTGAGCTAACCAACTACAGGGGTCTCTGAAGGGCAGATTCAGACCCCGCCCAGAGGTGAGGAGGGGGCAAGAGGCCTCAGTGCCTATATCCCAGCCTGGGAGGGAGAGTTGAGCTCCCATTGCTTCTGGTTCTGCTCCCGGGACCGAGTGCTGTCTGCAGAATCCCAGCACACTCTGGAGCAGGGGCAGGTAAACTCTGCCCCTGACCACATCCACAGCTCCTGCTGAGGGAATTTGCACGGCTCCCCACCACGACCTCGAACTGAGCAAACCAACAACTGCAGGGGTCTCTGAAAGACAGAATCAGACCCTGACCAGAAAGGTGACAGGAGGCACACAAACCCGAGTGCCACAAGTGACCAGGACCCATCTAATCGTGAACCACTGAAGCCATGAGCAAACGTCAGTGCAAAAAATTACATAATAATACAAAGGACAACATGGTAACTCCAGAAGAGAGTGGCGATCTTACAAATACAAGACCTGAATTGAGCAATGAAGAGGAAACAGAAGGAAGCAACACCAAAAATTCCTTTTTGATGATCATCGAAGAAGAAGATCATCTCAAAGAAGATATGAAAAAAAAAATCCTTAAAGAAATAGAAGAAAATACAAACAAAAAATTGGAAGAGATGAACAAATCTATGAAAGAAACATGCCAGGAACTAAAAGCTGAAATAAAAGCTGAAATAAAAGCTGAAATAAAAGCAGTAAAAAAGGCGCAAAATGAGGCAAAAATGGAAATGGAAAGCCTGAAGAAAAAAGCTGGTACTACAGATACAAGCATAACAAACAGAGTTCAAGAGATGGAAGATAGAATCTCTGAAGTGGAAGACTCAGTAGCTCAAATAGATATATCAGTCAAAGAAAATAGTAAAACTAAAAAAGCCATAACTCAAAATGTTCAGGAAATCTGGGACACCATGAAAAGACCTAATCTGAGAATAATAGGAATAGAAGAAGGAGAAG